>CP077952.1:7800000-8087531 GCA_024584535.1 Colletotrichum gigasporum
GTGTTCGAGGACCTTCTTGACCTTCTCTCTATGATCAGAGAGGGAGCCGTCCAAATAAATCAGGACATCGTCGATATAAGCTAAGTAGAACTTATCTAGGAAGTTTTATAAGGTGTGGTTAATATATCGCTAGAACGTCGTAAGGGCTCTAGTTAAACTAAAGGGGGTAACTATCTATTCGTATAACCTATACCTCGTCCTAAACACCATTTTTTATTTATCTCCTTTCTTAACCCAGATCTTATAAAACACAGCGATAACATCCAGTTTTATTAACTACTTTACTTTTACTAATGCCCTTAGGGTCTCGCTAATTAGGGGTAAGGGGTATCGGTCCTTTTTTATAATGGTGTTAAGGGCATAATAATTAATGCAGAACTATAACCCTCCTCTAGGTTTCCGGATAAATAGAACGGGCGATGATATAGGGGAGCTATTAACCCTAATAAACCCTTTATTTAATAGTTCTGTAAGGGTTCGGCGTAATATAATTAACTCTTCCCTTAATATACTATATAAAGGTCCCTAGGTCACTAGTTTATTTTGACCGTAGGAGTCCTTCTTAATAGGGATAATATAATCGATGTTCTTCTAGTATAATAGTAATTAATTAACCTTATCTCGATTAAAGATATACAAAAACTTATGGTAATATATAGGGAGTTTCGTCCTCGGGTCTATCTTCATTTTTAGTACTAGGGCCTTCTCGATATCGGCTAAACTTACGGAGAACGCATTTAGGGTAGATATACTAAAAGGGGTCTCTTTTCTCTTCTGTGCCCACCTAATTAGAACTAAGAATACCAATCCAGTTTACTACTAAATTAGGAACTTTGGATCTTACCGGGCCTAACCCGGTTTCCTTTCTATTACCTAATAGTCTACGACACTTATATATAAAATACCTTACACTAAGTAAACCATAACATTATCGTTAATTATCTAGGACCTTCTAAGGATAACGTCGTCTTCTTAGTTAAAAATAATATAAAAGAATAATCGGTGTCGTTTATAGCCATCAATATCGATATTAGCGTAAATGACATAGCGGATTACACCAGGAACTATAATAGTAACTTACATCAAATTCCGAAGTATAATACTAATACATAATAAGCGGAGTTTCTTAGCGAAGGCGTCGCTAATCAGGGCGTATATCAAACACCCTATATCAACAAAGGCAATTATATAACATATCCCATTAATCCCAATATTAACATAAAATAAATCACAATCCATACTCTTTTTAACGACCTTCCATTCCTCCACAACTTATTCCTCCTAATAACGACTTTCACCAAAAATTACTCTTTTCCCGAGTCCTCAGAGTCCTAATTAGAGCTATTATCCATTTCACTCTATTCCTTAGTTTTTCCTTTAAAAGTCTTAGTCTTCCTTATCTCTTTTCGATCCTCAGAGCATTACTATTATATATACCCTTTTTTATTATAATTATAACATTTATAAGCTTCCTCTTAGCTTAGCCGTTTACGGACTTTCTCGTCCTTAGTTAACTTATTTACCTTCGTAGGTTCCCACTCCATTTAATCAGGTTAGGGGGACTCTAATCGACCGTTCTACTTCCGAGGGGACTTAGTTCTTATTCGGTCAGGGGTCAGCGATCTCCTATACCGACGCTCACAGCGGGCTTAATAAAATTCACTATCCAATTCTAAGTTTATACTTAGGAGCATCTGGGTATATACAATATATATTATTAGTTTATTAATTATACTAATAAGGGGGGCTCTTATTATGGCGTTCAGGGCTCCTTTAAGGTAGTTGATCCTCATAATATCTAACTAGTGTCCTCCTCCTACTTCTACGAGCTCCTTTTTAAATTTAGGGAGGAAATAAACAAAACTCTCGTTCTCCTTTTACCGTATAATCCTTAGTCAATTAAAGGCTTATACTTCTACATTAAGGTCCGCATAGCAACCCTTCAAATATTCCATAAATCTATCCGAGTTCTTTAACCCATCGGCCCCTCCTTACGCATAATAGGCGCTCACCATAGTTTACACGGTGTTTTCTAACTTAGAATAGATATAAGTGAATACAATTAACTCTAAACTAAAGGCTTTTTTATCTATACTTATTTTCCCTCCCATCTCAAAGTGCTATTATTAAAACTTCTTACGTAATCCATTAAATTTTAGTGAATTAAGAATCTAATATCTAACTTATCTTAGAGGTAGTATATAAGCCTAATCGGGGGGAATCGGTGTTATAAAAGGTATTAGGGACTAGTTTATCGTCGATATCGGGTACCTAAGTTCTACTAAAGCTTCCTATAATAATCGAATTTACTCTTATTAGGTTTTTTACTTAATTACTTAGGCGGTCCATATCTCCTATAATTAGGTTATAAATTGTCTAATTAATTACACCAATTACTACGGGTTTCCAAATAATTCAGCGTTACCTTCCATTATCACATAACTATCACTTATCCTAGCGTTTTACGTTCAACAATAACCATAATATACTTAATAACACGGTCAAAGTACTCTACTACGAATACACATACACGTTATTTCGAGTTTATAATAACCTCTAGGTCTAATTAAGCTATACTAATCAACTTTAGACGTTCAGGGACTCCTTAGGTTAACCCGTCTAAAACTTCTTACTACTCTCATATAAATCATAAACTTTTATACTAGGCGTTCAATTAATTGCCTTTAATAATCTTAAAAATAATATAACGGTCTAAGTACGTATATTATAACTAATTATAGTGACTATTACGAGTATCTTTAAGATAAGGAGAAAGGAAGGAAAAGTCTACTACCCCACAAATCCGTTGGATCCTGATCAGGTCTGCCTGGGCCTGGTCAGGCTTAGTAAACAGCGGTTGGCGTTGGACATGGCCGAGTGGTTCCGAGGCCTCTGATCGGGCCTTGGCCCGTGACACCTAGATAAGACGGAACCCCCCTTAAACCCTTTTAAAAAAGAGTTATTACACTCTTAGTGGGATAAAACCTTAGACCAGAATAACTAATACTAGTTAATTAGGGGAGTAATATAAAAAGGAGACTAACAACTTCCTTCGTAATAAAAGTTATTAATAATATTATTAGAATATATAATTAATAATAATAAGAGATTATTATAGAGGGATAGAATTTGGATTCTATATTATGAGCCCTTAAGGACGGGTTTGATCTAGAGGTTCTACAACTCTACGTTAACGGGATATCCGGGGAGGGACGTTTTAAAGGCCCTAATTAGCTACTAGTTCCACTAACTAAGCTTATCCCAGGATATCCGAAGATTTATAAGGAACTGTGATGTTTATGGACGAGGAAATAAATGGCGTAATAAGAAGAGGGGCCTATTAAAGCCTTTATTTATCCCTGGACGGATCTGGGTAGAGGTCTTTATTGACTTTGTAATAGGATTGCCCCCTTCCCGTTACGATGGGGTTATGAACGTTATGGTGGTGACCGATCGTTTATTAAAGAATATAATCTTTAAGTTGTTAAAGGATATTATAATGGATATAGTGGTAGACCAACTAATCCGAGGTCTAATTAGGTATTATGGGATACCTTATATAATTATATTAGATAGGGGACCGTAGTTTACGAGTTTTATGTGGAAATAACTCTACTAATTACTATGGATTAAATAAAGACTTTTTATAGTGTTTTACTTAGAAATAAATGGAGTTGTAGAGAGGGTAAACTAGGTGATGGAAACTTATCTTAAAGTATATATAGTATATACTTAGGACAATTAGGATAAACTACTCTTAATAGTAATAATGGTTATTAATAACCGGGTCACCTTATTAATAAGACTTAGTTCGTTTTTTGTTATTTATAAGTATAACTTAGATCTAATTAGAGTAGAGGAACCCCTATGGAATAATAATAAGACCCCTATAATAAGAGTAGAGGCTCTGGTCTAGAAGTTGAAGGACACTTCTGAGTGGGCTTAGGTAGTGATAGTGGTAATATAAGAGAAATAAGAGATTACCGTAAACATAAGGCGCTAACCATTTAATTAGTTTAAGTTTATGGATAAGGTTTAGTTGAGGTTATAGAATATTTAATTTAATTAATTATTAAAAAAGTTTAATTAGGTTAATACGAAGTACACTATCCTTAAACTAGTTAAATCCTATGTTTATTAGTTAAATACATTATTAGGGATCCATAATATCTTTTATATAAACCTAATTAGGTATACTAGAGTTAATCTATTATTATTATAAAATTGTGATAACATTTAACTACTTATAATATTAGTGGTTAATGGGGAGGAGTTTAAAATTAAGGAGATTTGTAATACGTGGAAAGTACAGGGTGGATAAAAGGTCTTAGTGAAGTAGAAGGATTATACTTAACTCACCTAGGAGCCAGTGGATATACTAGTGGATATAATGGCCTTAGACCATTACGAGGCCGATTACGGGAATATCCCTTGGGAAGGGAGGGGAGGAAGGGGGTAATTGTCACGAGCTAAGGCCCGATTAGAGACCTCGGAACCACTCGGCTATATCTAACGCTAATCACTATTTACTAAGCTTAACCAGGCTTAAGTAGACCTAATTAGGATTCAACGGATTTGTGGGGTAATAGACTTTTCCTTCCTTTCTCCTTATCTTAAAAATACTCGTAGTAGTCGCCATAGCTAGTTGTAATATACGTGCTTGGACCGTTACAATAATAATGGATAAAAAGCCCTTCCTCCTAAAACCCTCAGAAGTGCTTTAAGGACGAAAAGTACCCTAACTCGAAGACCAGCGCCCTACTTCCTATCCTGACTAGTATACACAGGCCCAATTAGGGCTAATCCGAATACTCTATGTCCTTTAGAGTCATAAACCACTTATTATTACTGAATAATGTTAACCATAGAATAGACTAGGCCTTCCCATAACCGTATTCCTACTACTACTCCACCTCTATTATAACCATGTCCTCCTAAAAATAGTACTACAAATTAACTATTAGGGTGTTATTAGGGATAACTAATTAACCGATTTCACCATAAACACTTCCATCGGGTAACTAAGCACCATAATTATATATTATATAAAAATTAGGGTTATAGTAGTAATAGTGGGTTTTAGTCTTATAAAAAAAGTAATTAGAGTAAGTGTTATTATATTCACTAAGTAAAAGTATATACTCTTAGAAAGGAGTTATAATAATATTATGATTAGGGTTGGTGAGTAATGTATACCATCGTTCCTTATAATAATAATAAGGAACACGGTTATAATTACTAGTTATATGGATAATAAGAGTTATATTAGTGTTTAACTGGCTTTTAAGTTTTTATTCTAAAAATCTAAAGTGTTTTTAGTGTGTTAATCAAATAAAGACCCGATGGTGAAATATGTTATTAGGATTGTATTTATATATAATTAGGTTTAGATAGGAAGTGGGAAGGGCTTATTAGAATTATTAAGTTATTTTAGTGTGAGTATTGCTATGTTCAATAGTGTTAGTGAACTGGACCTTATAATATAGTAACCCGATAAGTGGTTCGAAATAGCCCTAAATAAAAGAGGTTGAGATTTGTAATTCTAATTAACCCTAGAGGAAGAAAAGAGTATAAAATGGGAGGATTTACAATAAGGTTAGTGTTATTAATAGTAATGTACTAGTCACCTTTTGGGTAGGGGTAATTAAGAAATTATAGAGTCTTAGGGCTTAGAGTAGTGTATTTGTATTTATGATTAATATCCTTAGGAGGTATTGTGATCGTTTAATTAGGTTTAAAAGTGAGGAATTGGGGATATAATAGTAGAAATTGATGAGAGGTAGTTGAGGTTATTATTAACCGGGGAAGAAGTAAATCTGAGAAGGAGAGAAAGGGCTCTTTTATAATAAGTTAATATAAGGAGCTTATAACCTGGATTTAGTAGTAGTTAGAAAAAGGAAGGAACAGCTGGTCTGATTAAGACTGAAATGAGTTACCGCACCTACTCCACCGGAAAAGGAAAGCAACACAATAATTAGCCCCCCCCTACCTTCCTAATAACCATATACTTACCTTAATATACTAATTAGATGAATAAAGATGATCCATAGGGTAGTGTTTCACTGCTAATTGATACTCTCGTATTAGTCTAAGATGTAACTTTAATTTACTCCTTTAATTTTCCATTACCTAGACCTTATAAATAACAACTTACCCTCCTTCTTTTATATACTCAGAGCTCTTTTTCCTATATCCTTAGCCCTAATTAGGTCTAGTACTTTCCTACTAAACTCTTCTTATTTTTGAACGATCCCTTTACTTCCTTTATTTTAATTAGTAACCAAACTATGTGATTATATAAACGTTACTACATTGCTACTTCTTTACTCTTGGTTAGGTTTAGTTGTGATACTCCTTCTATAATAGGAGTGATACTCCTTCTATAATAGGAATAACCGGAATTATAATTATCTCTACGAGATAAGTGAATATTTGGGATGCCTAATATGCATAGAACCACCTGGATATTTATATTATTATGGGTGGTGTTATTGATTACTAATATGCGCCTGATTAGGTGTAGGGTGATGTTAAATGAGTAAAAGATTTTACTTTTAAGGTGTTAGATAATATGAGACCGTTCAACCTAATATTTAACCTAAGTATTGGATATATGAACCCGAGGTGGTTAGTAGGTACTCCGATGTTTAATAATAAATTAAACCCTATACTATAATAGTATTCGCTGATGAGTATTATAGTAATAATAGAACTCCGGGCTTATTACATTACCGGTTTTATAGTTAATGGTAGTTGGGATTTCTGGAGTTGTATTGAGGTCGATGGTATTTTAAAAGACCTTTTTAATACTTAGGGTTTTATATAATAGTAGAAGTGGTTTAAGATGGGCTTAGTTAGAGTAGTTATTGTGTTAATGAGATGGGACCTAGAAAAGGCTGGTGTTATAATTTATTTAACTCCGTGGCCCTGGGGAGATATGCTCCTTAAGTTAGAACAACTTAGCTTATACGTTAATTACACTAAACTTAAACTCTGTAAAACTAATTTGATCTACTTTGTTATGGTCTACGGTGGTAATTACTTTATTAGAGTTTTTGTGAACTAGACCATGGGATGTATACTCTGGTATAATAATTTGTAGAGTATGGGTTCCTCTAAGTAGTGTTCTATGATTAATATATATAACCTTTTCTTTTAGTATAAGGTTATGGGTGCCCCCGAGACCCTGATTAGGTGTATTTGTGTAAGTATAGTTGTTATTGATGGTCCTTAATAGTTTAACGGCTGGGGGTGTGGTATTTATATAGTAGAATGGTTCCGTATTATTTTTTATAAGAACATAGTATCCCATAAGTTAACCTTTTTTTGGACCTTTTAGTGATTAAACACTTAGAGGCCGATTATATATCGCCGATGGGTTAATTAGATTATATAAGAGTTTTATAATTACCTTAGAGGAGGTTTATTATATTCGAAACTGCCAAGGGCTGGTCCTAGGCCTTGTCTCAACCGAAAGGTAGCCAAATACTGTTTGTTTCAAGCTGAAGAGGAAAAAGGTAAACTATGATATGGTGCGAAATCTCTGCTTCCTAGGGGGTGGGCACTAATGGGGCACCGGTGGGGCACTAGTGCAAGTACGGGTATAGCCCGGGTATAACCACCGGGTTCGGCCCGTGATACTACCCCCCTCCTCCCCCCCACGCGGCCTCTAGTTCCTAGCTGGCCTCCTAGGGGGCACGTACATATACGCTGCGTCTCCGTCGTTCTCTAATATTAGCCCATAATACTCCTCGTAACGGTCTAACACCTCCATTTCCTCTATAATACCGGCTAGTTCCTACGTAGAGTTAATATAACCCTCCTACTTTACTAAGGCTTTACATATTCTCCCTTTACCCACCATCTTTTATTTAATAGTATAAATCTCCTTTATCTACTACTCATCTTTGTTATTTACTTCCCTAATAAGTGGTAGTTAATAATCCAACTGAATTTGGCCTAGGAGGGGGTCACCAACTAACCTTTAGAGGACGTCCACGTGGAATCGTAGATAAATCCCTCCTAGTATATTTAACTCTATTATATGTATACTCACCACCTTAGTAACTTAGTATTAATAGTATAATTATATAAGCTTTTTATTTGGGTACGGGGATTTGTAGTTTATAACGTTAAACTAGACTTTATTACTCACCTAGTACTTATCCACTAGTGACTAGCGATAATTAGTACTTAATTCGTAGTACTACTATGTTAAGGTTATTATAACCTAAGTAAACACTATAACGTCCTTTATTTTGGCCACTAGTTTATCCGCGGTCGCCTTCCCACGGTTAGGTGGTCCCTCATTATTTTTTTCTATAACCAGTAATAGGTCAACGTAGTACCTATGTTTTATGAAGAACGGAGAGATATTGGTTACTAAACTAGTTATATTCCATAGGGCTAGCTATACTATAAGAAATAACCCTCCCTAATTATCCTAAGCCTAGGTAATATAAGCCCATAAAATAACCTAAACCTCTTAATTTATATACTTTATTCCCCCATTAGTTTATAAGTAATAAGTAGTATTTAATAATTAAGTAACCCTAGTTAATTTATAGAACTCCCACTAAAAGTTATTAACCTAGTTCAACCCTTTATTATTCATAATTAACTAAAGTATCCTATAAAAACGGTAATAGTTATAGAGGAACCGCTGGGCACAAGATACCGTGTCCATAATCTCCATTTCTTCTAGTGTTAGCGCTTTGCTTAGCCGATCAACTATAACCCACATATAATAGGACTTCTTGTTTTTTATCGGTAACAGATTAGTGATGAAATCCATTGATAGGTCACTACTTATTCGGAGGGGGATGGGTAAGGGCTTAAATAACCCCTTCTTAGCTTACCTCTAAATATGGATACCACCATATACATAGCAGTTCCTCGTAAACCTTCTAATCGTCTAGGAGTACCCCGGCTAGTAAAAGCGTCGGCTTATAATCTCGAATATACTATTACGCCCTGGGTAACCACTAGTATTAGAATTATAGTACTCTTATATAACCCTTATCCATAATAAACTCAAAGGGTTATTATTATCTTTTCCTCCGGGAACCCATATTTTATCCCAGAAAATTAACCTCTATTATTTATTAATTACATATTCTATGATCTGGACTTTTAATTATAACTCTAGTGGGAAGCTATGCTATCCCTACTTCACCACCTCGTAAACTCAGCGGTATAATCTATCTTCTTCAATAATCTAATCCCAAAGTATTTATAACTCACTATTATTTATAAATACTATTATATATAGGAATACTAATAAGTTATCTATGGTGTAACCCACCTAGGGGGCACCAGTTCCTTCTTTTAGGATAGTATAATTAAGTATTAATTAGAGTACACATCCCTATTCTCTCTTATCGTCCCAGCCCTAGGGGGTGTCCTACTCCCTCCAAGAGAGGGCATCGGGGACTACTACTTCCTTTCCTAGCTAATACTCTAAATAAAAATCGTATTAGGTTAACTCTTTTACCCATTAACTCTACTTCTCGGTAAAGCGCTACTTTATTATAAAATGTTTAAGGTTTTTATAATCTATAAGAATCTTAAAATTACTTATATTTCGTAATTCTACTCTCTAAGCCCTAAAGTATACGAATACAGTAAGTAGTTCCTTATTATGGATAAGGTAATTATATTTAATTAATAATAGTTTTTATGAATAGAATACGATAAGGTACTAGTGCTCATCGGAGTCTTCTTATATAAGGGTATTACCCAAAGTAAACCCTAAACAATTTATCTCCACTATTATCTTTCCTTTAAAGTCAAAACGGCGAAACACCGGCTCTATACTAAATAACCACTTAAACTCCTAGAATCCTTCTTCTTAACTAGGTCCCCAGTAGAACATAACCGACTTTTTTATAAACCTCGTAAAGGGCTTAATAATAATAGTATAATTAGGTATAAAAATACAATAATAATTCGCAAACCCAAAAAAACTTCTAACCCCCTTTACAGTTCTAGGGGGTAGCTACTTAATAATAGCTTTTAACTTCTCAGGGTCACATAAGATCCCTTTCTCAGCAATAACAATAAACCCAACATACTTCATAGTCTTAACTAAAAAAGCACACTTCTTAGGGTCTAATCATAGTCCAACCTCTACTAAGCACCGGAGAACCACCTATACCTTCTCTTTGTACTTCTTCTTTAACCTAAACGTATAAATTAGGACATTATCTAAATAAGTAATAACAAAATTATCTAAAAAATCTTAGAGAATCATATTAATATACCATTAGAACGTAGCTAGGGCCCCGGTGAGTCCAAAAAGGTAAACCAACTACTCGAAAAGTCCATATCTCATATAAAACACTATTTTCTTAACATCTTCTTCTATAATCCGAATTTTATAAAACACAACTACGATGTTAAACTTCGTATACCACTACGCAGTAATTACCCATCAGAGGATCTCTAATATAAGTAGTAGTGGATAATGGTCCTTCTTCGTAATACTATTAAAAACTTAGTAATTAACATAAAACCGAATCCCCCCACTAGGCTTCTTAATAAACAACACTAGGGTACCCACTAGTGAACTACTAACTCAAATAAACCCTTTATCCAGTAGGTCCTTTAGTATCTTTTTTAGAACTAAGAATTCCTTATAGGACATCCCATATAAGGGTCCCCATAGAAGTGTAAACTCCTAGCTATGAGTGTCCTTAATAAGGGGGATCTTATGGTTAACCCCTGGCCTCCTAGGGGGCACCGAATACACCTTCTCTAGGTTAAATAAATCTCTAAACTCCTTATAAACCCAGCTTAGGACGAGTTCTTTTATATCTATAAACTTCTTTTTTTTTAGTATATCCTCAATATCCCTTAAATTCATAACTATAACCTAGGCCTTTAATGCCCTCTAATACTTCACTCATCAACATATAACTATAAACACAGGGGCCATTAATAATCAGGCCATATAAATCTCTTTTATAATAACTAATTCTTCCTAATTAAAAAAGTATACATTTACTCCTCCCTTATTATAGTATACCCACTAAACAACGGTGTTATACACTACACAGTTCACTTCTATCCATGGCTTCCCTAGGAATATAGGGAGGTCTAGGCCCTTTACTACGTATACGTAAACTTTCTAAGTATAACCACTTAATTCCAAATCTAGGATAACTATACCCTAGGTATCACTAAGTGATAACCCATTTTACGTATACCCTCATAAAACACACTTCTTCCAATCCATTAATAATAATCGGAGGCGTCTAAAGAAAAACTAATCCACCATTACGTAAACGTCGTAACCAATATCAATAAGGGCATATATCAAATATCCTTTATTAATCCTTACCTAAATAATAGCTAACCCTTAGCTCCTTTACTACTACTCTTCTTAGTAGAACTCCCATCCTTTAGCTTCCTCCTTCGTCGGCTCTAATACCCAACTTTATACTAAAATTACTCTTTTCCCGAATTATCCTCACTAAAGGAGGCACTAATAACCTCTTAGTCCTCTTCTTCTAACCCAGGATCCTTCTACTTTTTTATTACCTTAATACGAATAACCTTTACTTATTTAAAAACCTTTTTTTAATAATTCCTTATAATATAACCTTTTTCACCATAATAAAAGTATTCACAGTAGTCCACTAGTGGGTTACCCAAGGAATAGCAGCGGTGATAGTCCTTCTCCTCCCTTCGAATTAATAAAGTGTAAATAACGCTAATTATCTAAATATCTCCATCGTAATCCTTCTATAGAGGGGCTAGGGTTAAGGATTAATAATACTCTTGTTTAATAGCGATGAGTATTATATACTCCAACTTCTAAGTAACATCCTATACCCTAATAAACCACTAAGTATACTCCCCTAATAAGGAAATAGTAATTAGGTACTCTTTTAAGTGGGAAATAAAAGCGTTTTCTAATATAATAATTTTAACGGTGTCGGGCTATACACCACCTCCTACGTCTACTATTATTCGTTTAAACTTCAGTAAAAAAAATAACCAACTTCTCATTATCTTTTTAACGGAGGGTCTATAACTAGGCTACGGCTTAGGGTTAGGTGTTCAGGTTTTAATAGGTCCTATTAAAGTAGGACATAAAATCTTCGGGGTTACGTTAACCTCTAGGCCCCCCGGCTACGTAAAACATAATAACCACCTACTAGGGACTAATATCTAAATAAAAGTTAATTAAGTACTACAACTCTTAGTTAATAAGGTAAAATACTTTATCTATAGCAATCTTATCCCTTATCTACTACACCTAAAAAGGGTAATCCTTCTACTTCCCCGAGAATTTTAAGGGTATTAATAGTAATTTATAGTGTATCGGTATCTCTATTACGAGGTAACAGTTACCCATTAACGGAGCTTCGGTGCCTACATTTTCTATAGGGGTTAATATCATCACCCCTAAACCTCGGCTTCACTCCAGCTTATTAAAGAGCTTAACAATCCTCACCTATAAGGGCCCGAGGGCCTCATTTAAGGCTAACTATAATTAGGCCTATAATTCATCAACTATTATATTAATTAATATCCTCTTCTTAACTGGTGGGGAGCTACGCTTTACCCAGTATCCGACATTCATCGATCTATTATCAGGGAACTACGCTCAACCTAGGATTCCACTTCGTAACCGGTAAGGAGTGTGAAGGGCTGGTCCTAGGCCTTGTCTCAACCGAAAGGTAGCCAAATACTGTTTATTTTAAGCTGAAGAGGAAAAGGGTAAACTATGATATAGCATAAAATCTCTATTTCTTAGGGGGTGAGCGTTAATGGGGCACTGGTGGGGCACCAGTGCGAGTACGGGTATAGCCCGGGTATAACCACCGGGTTTAGTCCGTAATACTACCCCCCTCCTCCCCCCTGCGCAGCCTCTAGTTCCTGGCTGGCCTCCTGGGGAGCACGTGCGTATACGCCGCATCTCCGTTATTCTCTAATATCAGCTTATAATACTCTTTATAACGGTCCAGCACCTCCGTTTTCTCTATAGCACCGGCTAGTTCCTACGTGGGGTTAATATAACCCTCCTATTTTACTAGGGCTTCATATCTTCTCCCTTTACTCACCGTTTTCCATTTAGTAACGTAAATCTCCTTTATTTACTACTTATCCTCGTTATTTATTTCCCTAATAAGTGGTGGCTAATAATTTAACTGAATTTGGCTTAGGAGGGGGTTATTAGTTGACCTTCGGAGGATGTCCACGTAGAATTACAGGTAAATCCCTCCTAGTATATTTAACTCTATTACGTGTATACTCACTACCTTAGTAACTTAGTATTAATAGTATAATTATATAAACTTTTTATTCGAGTACGGGGACTTATAGTTTACGACGTTAAATTAGACTTTATTACTTACCTAATACTTATCCACTAATAATTAGCGATAATTAACACTTAATTTATAGTATTACTATATTAAGGTTATTATAGCCTAGGTAAATACTATAATATCCTTTATTTTGGCCACTAGTTCATCCACGGTCACCTTCCCACGGTTAGGTGGTCCTTTATTGTTTTCTTTTATAACCAGTAACGGGTCGATATGGTACCCGTGTTTTATAAAGAATAGAGAGACACCGGTTACTAAGCTGGTTCTATTCCATAGGGCTAATTATATTATAAGAAGTAACCCTCCCTAATTATCCTAGGCTTAGGTAACGTAAACCCGTAAAATAACCTAAACCTCCTAATTTATATACTCTATTCCCCTATTAGTTTATGGGTAATAGGTGGTACTTAGTAGTTAGGTAACCCCGGTTAACCTATAAAACTCCCATTAAAAATTATTAACCTAGTTCAAATTTTTATTATTTACAATTAACTAAGGTATCCCGTGGAAATAGTAATAGTTATGGAGGAATTACTGGGTATAAGATACCGTGTCCATAATCTCCATTTCCTCTAATGTTAGCGCTTTACTTAGCTGATTAACTATAACCCATATATAATAGGACTTCTTTTTTTTATTAGTAGTAGATTAATGATGAAATCCATCGATAAGTTACTACTTATTTAGAGGGGGACGGGTAGGGGCTTAAGTAACCCCTTCTTAGTTTACCTTTAAATATGAATACCACTATATACGTAGTAGTTCCTCGTAAACCTTCTAATTGTTTAGGAGTACCCCGGTTAGTAAAAGCGTCGACTTATAATTTCGAATATACTGTTATACCCTAGGTGACCACTAGTATTAGAATCGTAGTACTCTTATATAACCCTTGTCCATAGTAGGCTTAAAGGGTTATTATTTTTTTTCTTCCGGGAACTTATATTTTATTTTAGAACGTTAACCTTTACTACTTATTAATTATATATTCCGTAATTTGGACTTTTAACTATAACTTTGGTGGGAAGTTACGTTATCCTTATTTCACTACTTCGTAAACTTAGTGGTATAATTTATTTTCTTTAATAGTTTAGTCCTAAAGTGTTTATAATTTATTATTATTCGTAAACACTATTATATATAAGAGTATTAGTAAATCATTTATGGTGTGGCCCACTTAGGGGGTATTAGTTCCTTTTTTTGGGATAGTGTAGTTAGGTATTAATTGGAGTATGTATCCCTATTTTCTCTTATCGTCCTAGCCCTGGGGGGCGTCCTACTCCCTCTGAGAGAGGGCATCGGGGACTACTACTTCTTTTCTTGGCTAGTACTCTAAATAGAAGTCGTATTAAGCTAGCTCTTCTGCTCACTAGCTCTACTTCTCGGTGAGGTGCTACTTTGTTATAAAGTGTTTAAGGTTTTTGTGATTTATAAGAATCTTAAAGTTACTTATACTTCGTAGTTCTGTTCTCTAGGTCCTAAAGTATGTAAATACGGTGAGTAGTTCTTTATTATGGATAGGGTAATTATACTTAGTTAGTGATAACTTTTGTGAGTAGAACATAATAGGGTACTAGTGCTTATCGGAGTCTACTTATATAAGGGTACTACCTAAAGTAAACCCTGAATAATTTATCTCCACTATTGTTTTTCCTTTAAGGTTAAAACGGTGAAGTACTGGTTTTATACTAAATAGCCGTTTAAGCTCCTGGAATCCTTCTTTTTAACTAGGTCCCCAGTGGAACATAGCCGACTTTTTTATAAACTTTGTAAGGGGCTTAATAATAATAGTATAGTTGGGTATAAAAATGCGATAATAATTCATAAACCTAAGGAAACTTCTAACCCCCTTTATAGTTCTAGGGGGTAGTTACTTAGTAATAACTCTTAACTTCTCGGGGTTATATAAGATCCCTTTTTTAATAGTAATAATAAACCTAATATATTTTATGGTCTTAACTAAAAAGGTATACTTCTTAGGGTTTAGTCGTAGTCCGACCTCTACTAAGCGCCAGAGGACCACCTATACCTTCTCTTCGTACTTCTTTTTTAACTTAGATGTATAAATTAGGATATTATCTAAATAAGTGGTGATGAAGTTGTTTAAGAAGTCTTAGAGAATCGTATTAATATAAGTTAATCACTTTTATGGACCCGGGACGGAGGGTGTACGACCTGTGGTCAGTAGAGTGTGTGTGTTGTACAATATAGCACATACTGTTCACTGCATCCCCCGCTCCGTTGCAATAGGAATATAAAGCTTCCCGCCCTTTATAGAAGAGCAGCACTAGTATTTGGTCAACGCATTTAGTAAGGGTTAATATTAGTTAAGTACTAAATAAGGAACCTACTCTTCGAAACTATACACTAAAGAACCTCACCGGTTTTATCCTATTTTAATATAAAATTAAAGTACTAATAATACGGGAACTCAAAGAGCTCTAATTAGTTACTTATTATACCTAGGTTAATAGTTTTCTTATTATTAAACATAATAGTATATAAGAGGTGTAGATTTATAATAATTTTAAATTATAAAGTTAAGAATAAAGGGAAAGGGAAGTATAGGATTATAAGGGTTAAAGGAAAAAAGATTTAAAAAGGGGGATTATTATAAAAGGATTCCACTGAAACGGAGCGGGGGATGCAGTGAACAGCATGTATTGTACGAATAACAATATACACACTCTACTGACTACAAGTTGTGCACCTCTCGTTACGGGTCCGAAGAGGTGACTAACTCGTACCGAACAGCTTTAGGGACGCTGCTTTTAAGGGGAATTGAGTATTTTAGACCTGATTAGGTCTGGAATAAGCTTAAAAGGCCAGGGAAAGCGTATCCGAGATTAGGTTGCTTTGTTGCTTAGTGGTAAACCGACCTTCGTATAAAGCATTGTACACCATGGTTATGATAGTAACGTTAATAATAAAAATGGGTAAAATGAGTGAATATTCTTGTTGAGGAGGCTCCCCCCGAGGTGTGTGCTGTGCTGTGTGTAGAGGCTTGGTTAGGTCTAAAATATTAAAAGAAAGTCTCTCCTTATAAGGGGTCGTCGTCGCCGTGCCCTAACTATTATCCCGAAGATGAGTTGTGCACTTCCCCTACCTGGTTTTAATTGTCCCCTTGTTTTGGTTCTAAGCTCCAGTGTACTAAGATAATCCTATAAATGGGTAGGTTAAATAGAAAAGAAAAGGAAATTAGTATATATAAAACCTGATTAGGTGTATTGGTTACGAAGATTGTACCTCTGGTTTTCCTTAGGTGGTTCCTTTAACCTTTTTTGATGTTCCTTTTCCGTTTTTTTTACTACTGCTACTTTGTTTTAGTGTACTACCGTATCGTTCTGGTTATGTCCTTGTTATTAATTAGGTTTAGTGGGTTCGAAGAACGGTTCCTAGGCTTTTATTTAGTATACTATAAATTAGTATGGGTCGTTGATCTTGTTTATGAACTCCTCCCTGGTATAGTCGGTAATCTTTTCGCGGTTAACCTTCGTGACCTTCTTCCGTTTTTAGTACTTAGTCTTATACCCGTATACGAGGACCTCCTAATTAACCTTATAGTCCTATGCTTATTTTTGGGTTATTTATGTTAAAGTAGTTAAGTTATACGAGTAAGGGGATGTTAGGGTTACCTCTAGTTATAGTAACTAAGAGAAGAAGGGCTTATCGGGTAAATTGTCTAGTGGGTCAGATAAACCTAAAGATGTGTTGGAATTGGTATTATTAGTGATCGATAATGGGTTATTACTAGTATTCTAAGGTTAATTAGGTGAAGGTGATTTTTTAGAGGTCTTTTTTGGTTTCTTATTAGTGGTAATAGTATATTTATTAATGGACTGGTGAGGTTTATTGTAAAGATTATGATTTATCCTTATACTATAAAACTCCTAGGTAATCCAATTAATCTATTTTTAATATATAACTTTAATACGGTTAATAGCGGAGTAATGGGTCCAGGAATATGCTACCTGCGGTGTATTGTGATTTTCTTAAAAGATAATTCGAAGCTATTCCGTTATAAAGACACTATACCTATAGCTATCAGGCTACTGGACCGTATTAACGATGCCCAATGCTGCTTGAATGACCCCGATTAGGTTAGATCCGGTACTTATGGTTTAATACTACGACGTTAAGTTGTGTATATTAACTAAAAACCGTTATTCCGAAAACCCTGTGTTTTATATATTATTAAACTAGAAAATACGATCTAAGATTTAGTTAACGAAAATACTTATAAAGTGATTTCCGCTGTGGGTTATAATAAAGTAGACCAGATTAGTTCCGTGGATGTGTGTTTTTAGTTGGTCGGAGTATAGTCCGAGTTATTGAGGGGTTAAGGGCATATTTCCCTAGGGTTATATAGTAGTCTCAATGTTGATGCTCAGGGCTTCTAGATCTCGCTGAGCCATCATAGTGGTGGTTTCTACTTCCCTGTGTTTAAGTTAATCCCTTTGTATGATGTTCCTTTGTATATTATAATAGTTTTTGAGAATATGGGCGGTTATATTCGGGGTTTAACCTATTCACCGTCCCTAGTTATCGAAACTAGTTACTTATTGTGTTTATAAAGTCGTAGTTACTTCTAAATTTTATGCGGGAAACCACGAGGGAGCCGGAATTAGTGTTTTATTGTTTAGTGTGGGTATATTTTATGGGTATATAGGGTTTATGTGTTATTTATTAGGATTTATAACCCTGGTGAGTAGTTAAAGTATTACTGGTAATATATATCGGGAGTTTTTGGGTTTTATAATACTTTTTTGTACTAGATTAGGTGTAAATTGTCGAGTAGGGTCGAATCCCATAGTTATGAACCTATAAAGAAGGGTCCTAGTATAGTTATTATCCTAGAAGTTAACTCAGTTCAGGATAACTAATATAATGATACTTGTGTATAGGTAGTGTGATGGAAAGAGTAGAGAAGTTGATGATAATTATGTAAAGTAGATCGAGAAGGAAGCCTTGTTTCTGATTAGGCTGGGTTTGTTATAGGGAAGTGGAAGATAAGAGGTGAGGGTCGAGGGGTGGGTTATTTGTTTATTGGCGTAGAGTGAGTTGATTCCTGAATCAGAGTTAAGGGTGACTTTAGGTGAAAAGTAGGTGGTCTTATGAGTTGAAAAGGGAAGGGTAAGTCGCTTTGTGTGCCCTTCCTTCCGATGAAAGAGTGTGTTAAAAGGAAGTGAGTTAGTCCTTTTTCATCTGATCAGATGCCTATTGTGGTTCCTTAGCTAAGTTGGAAGGTCCTCTAGTGAATTAGTGCCACCCTTAGGGCTAGTATAAGAGGGCGCCTTTTCTTCCACCTTTTTCTTCCTTATAATAACTATTATTATGTCCCTAATTTTGGCTCCTTAACCTGATCTAGTGCTCTATAACTTAATAGTATGCCTCCGAAGGACATCAACTATAAGTGTGACTGAACGGCTCCTATTATGGAAGCTCCTTGGTTACTCAACTGTGATCCTCTGAAGGACGAAGGTTCTTTTATTACCGTTACCCCTATAAACCTTATTATACGTTGTTCTTTTTTGATTTCCTACTTTTAGTAGACCTAATTAGAGTATTAGATTGCTATTTCCCTTGTTTAGTGCTGATTCGAAGATCCCGTTGGTTGTTTTTATACCGAAGTTCAGTTTGCTGATGCCGTTGAGCGTGGTGATACTCGTGCTAAGGTGGTTTAATGGTTTTGGTTTTCGTTCCCTGCGTCTTATTCCTTGGTGATTATGAAGAAGTACTTTAAGAACGGTATTTTTAATCGTTGGGTTTTTATTTCGTATTCCTATAATGGTCACTTCGGGTTTGTCGTTTGGAAGCTTAGTGGTCGGCTAAATATTAGGGTTGTTCTCGTTGTTTATGGAGTTGGTGATCGGAATATAGTTCTTTGTTGTTGTTGCGAAGAGTATTGGTGTACGTTGTTTTACGGGCCTGATTAGGGCGCTGTTATAGCTCCTTTTTGGGAATACGTTCTTTTTTTTGGTGAATACTAGAATACTTATTTTAATTACTTATTCCATAAGACCGGCTCTGTTTATAACTATTATGACCCCGTTTTTTATGTATAGTATGGGTATAGTGCTTAGTTTACTAATGGTTCTCTTTGTGTAGAGGGTGGTGGAATTGGATCGGCTATCCCTGAAAATATCTCCTCTGTTAATTCGAAGTACTGCTTTTAGGAAGATCTCGTTGCTTTTACTAAGTCTCAGAAATAGATGTATAAACGGTCCTGTATGAAATTGATTTTGGATATGACTTTCTTCGGTAATAACTTTTGATATGTGAAGAAGAAGGATATGGTGGGGGAGGATTCGGGTTAATTAGGTGGAGGAATAAAAGAAAGGAATAGAAGGAAGGGCTAGTGTTATATTATTCTTTTGTCCCTAAAACATTCCCGTTGGTCCTTTGCTGGAAGGTTTTCCCTCCTAAAAAGCATAATAACAGCTTCCATATTGATGTTATATGTATTTACTTAGTTCATAAATTCTAACGAAATATAAAAATAAGATAAAAAAAAAGCTAAATAAACGTTTAATTAGGGGTAAAGTGCCTGGAAAACGATGCTAAATGATGTTGAATATTGAGAAAAGGTAATGTTGTGGTATTTGTGTCTTATCTATACGTTCTACTATGTCGTTCTATAAAGGGAGATGCAATTAAAATATGGCAAAATACAGGGAAATACACTGAGATATCTGATCAATGACAGTAAACGCATCTAATTAGGTCCCAAATGATGAGTAAATGCAGCCAAATGCAAGGAGATGTTAGGGTATGGGTGGTTATGAATGCGTTATCCAGGTTATCGTCCTGGGTTACTTATTTAAATACGTCCTTAATCCCAGTAAAATTTTAAACATTTTGAGTAATAAACAATTTTAAATAAAGCAAAATATTAATTTAAACTTTTCTAATTAGGCTTCTGTTTTAGTAAAATCCTAGTACTTTGCTTTCTCTACTTCTATGAGTAGCTTTAGGTTAATTACCATTTATTTACCTAACCACTCCTATACCTCTATATTTTTTTTTAATTTTTCCTTATCCTTTTCCCACTTTTCTTATTCCACTTATAATCTCGTAAATGGTTTTGATGTAATCGGATTAGGTTTATTATTATTGTCGTTAACCGTATTCGTATTATTTATGAAATTAGGGAGAACTCATCGGAGTTCATCTCGAAGTACTGTTTTTACCTATTACGGATCTTCCAATTCCCATAACCCTTTATCTATTTGCACGAATCTCTTTAGGCGATAACCTCCATAAGTGTATACAATTATTTCGTCCCTAGCCAACGTTTCTAATTAATACAATCTAACTTCTAAGTGTATTAACTTAATCCAGAGGGGTCCCGTCCATTAGTAGTGTATTTTTCGTTCCTTCAACTTATCTATTATTCGTTTTTTATTATAAATGAAAATAAGATCTCCGAGCTATAGCCGTCGTTACCGCAAGGTCTTACTATGTACTTTATTAAACTAATCCGTTCATCGTTATCTAATCCGGGCTACATAAAAGGCTACTTCTTCTCTATCTTTGTCCAATTATTAGAAAGTTTTAATACAAGCTAAAAGCTCCTAATTAGGTGTACAGACGTTTACCTAGTCCAGAATCCTTTATATAAGAGTATTAATTTTAATTAGTATAATAGCTTCGTAGCCATATTCTAAGTAGAAGGGTGTGAATCCGGTTAGCTTTCTGATTAACGTTCAATCCGTGAATAACACTATAAGTAGCATAGTACCCTAATTCTTCTTCCCTCCATCTAACCAAGTTAATAGTGTATATATGAGCATCTAATGTCCCTTCTTATTTAGCTTGTTCACCCTGGTGTTATAGGCCGAAATCACTTTCTTATAGTAGTTATATACTTAGTTAAACTTATTTACCACCCTCTTATTTTTAGACCCTTTATTAATGATAATTTCTTTGTAAATCCTGTATTAATAAATAACGTCTTCTTATAGGAAATCCACTATTATCTTTGAGGATATAAAAAGCGCTTAATGGGCTTTGGGCCAGCTTGTGAGCTGATTTTTTGCTTTGATCAGGGCCCATTTACTAATCCATTATACATTAAGTGAAATCCTTGACCAGGGCAGTCCCGTAGGCGTTATCGTAATGTGTTGATCATCCTGATGGCTGGGTTGAGCTGCTTAATAAGTTGGGCATATGAAAATGGTATACTAGCTACATCTTTATGGTTATATGATTGGGCACCTACACTAAACTACCTAACTTTTAAAGAGCTACCTGGGTAACTACAGTATTATTATCCGCTACTTCCTGGGTCCGATTAGGTGTAGAGTTGTATTAATCTATTATTAGAATATTATGTTATATCGTCGTCGTTTCCCTTATCTGAGAACGAGGTACCTCGGATCCTTTTTATAAGACTTCTTTAACCTTTAATTTATAGGATTAGATCGACGAATTATTATCTTTTTGAGAAATAGGTTTTGTAATCCCTTTTTAGATAACTTTCCTCATTTATTTAGGGCCGTCCTGGTTTCTTCGTAAAAGGATCCCTGCTATATTATTGCCTAATTTGGTGGTTATATAGGTTTTGGCCTTAGAAGTCGTTAGGATTGTTATTGCTGTTCTAGGCTTTGGAAGGAACGCTGATACGTATACGATGGTACTAGGAGTAGGTGCCGGTTAGGGTGTTTATATCAACTAAGAGAAGGGTTGGCTGATTTAGTTATTTAGAATGGTCCCCGTTATGGTTACGATACTTGGGAACGATTATTAGTTTTTTAGATATCTAAGGATCGTTGGTTAGTTAGGCTGATATTTGTTTTGGGTTTCCGAAACGATGTAATCGGGGACCTGATTAGTTTCCCCTAGAGGGTTAAGGAGGTCTCCGTATTAGTAATTACTATTGTAGAACATGAGTAGACCAGTTTGAACGTCCTTTAGGAATTACTTGTATTACTAGAATTGCTAATCCAAACACCTATTATACTAATAACGTCCTACTAATCTGGGAATAAACCCTAGTTTATTCTAATTAGATGGTCCCCTTTATATAGGATTATAGGACTGTTGTCCAGGTGATTATGGATTGTATAGTTGGCGAGGTGGGCCCTACTAGTATAGTGATCCCTAGGGATTCCGGTTTATTAAGTATGCTGATTAGTAATAGATTTGTGTGGATGGGGTGTTCTGAGCTTGATTAGGTTGTTGTTGATGGTTCTCTATGGTTTGGATAGTTAATTAGAGGGTATCCAGTTTATTAATGAGATCGTCGATTCTAGCTGGGCCTATCACGATCATGTCCTTGCCTGATTGATACTACTAAGTTGAAGAGGGGGATACAGCTCACTTTATAAGTGTAGTATAAGCCTAATTAGGCCTAGAGTTTTGTTATGTTATTAATTAGGGATTGTTATCCGAGGAAGCACTATCACCAAAGGCCTTACCCCACTGGGATTCCTAGCCGATCTAAATAAGTAGATAGTCCTAGTAATTATTAAAGTCTCTGGAATTGAATAGTTTTCCCGTGGTCGTTTTTATCTGCAGAGCTATGTTGGTCGTCGTTGTTTTTGTAAAGTGGTGTACAATGGTTTCGATTAGTTCTGGGTTACTTATTACCGCCTTTTTTTAACGAAGAGCCTTGGCCTTAATGTTTTCGACCTTTTAAAAGAGTTTCGCTGCTCCTTTGAGATCATTATTCCTAATTAGGGGTCCCTTAATAAGGTTATGGAGTTGTTTGTTTGGTCTAAGGATATAGTCCTCGTCCAGGTGGCTATAAGTCTTAAGTATATACTTTTTTGTAGCCTCCTAGGAAATCAACTCGATCTCTACTTTAATGGTTTCCTAATACTCATTTATTAAGTATTAGGGGAAAGCTTTTACTTTATCCTAATTAGAGAAGTTAACTAAGTCCACCTAGGTTTCAAACTTCTCTAAGAAACTAGAGATATTATTACTGGTAAACTTAAGAGCCCCTTTTGTCCCTAGTACAAGCATCTTAAGAACGGGCCCCTTACAACTTATAATTTGGATAATCCTCACTAAGTCAATAATGGGATCCAAGCTAAAGGTCTAATCAGAGCTGGACAGAGTAAGGGAAGGGTTATTCTTATTAATCCTCTTACCTTTATTATCCTTCGTATCTCAATCTAAGCCGAACAAGTTATCCGGGCCAGCGTCTTTAGCGTCTTCCTCGAAGGCTCGGGGTTACATATTCCTAAACAATTTTAGTAAAAAGGTAAATATAATAGTGTTCTAATTCAGCTAATTAGGTCTAATAACTTATAATAATTACTATTTCTATTTAGAGTTCGGGTGTAGTAGAGGTGGATAATAGTTTTTTAGAAAAGAAAGGGGGGGGGGGTGGTTTTAGGGGTTATAATTCTCGTAGAATTCATAGTAATACGTACTTAAGTTCCTTAGTAACGGCTAAGGTTACTAGGGTGGTGGTGGTTAGGGTTAGACGTAGGATTACTTGCCCGTAGTAACCGAAGTGAAGGGAGGCCTGCTTAGTGAAAATTGATAACGGTCTTAAGTTAATAAAATATAACCCTATTTACGATGTTAACTAGTGGCTGGTTACCTAATATTCTGAATTTGTTGAGGTTGTATAATCCGTCCATAATATCTGGGAATAACTAATTAGGTCAAGGGTTTGTATTTAGACCGATCCGTTTATCCGCCTGTTATTACTTAAATATTCAAAGTTGAACGAATTGGTAATAAAGATTCTAATATTTATTATTATATCTATCGTTCTTATGGGTTCTTCTGGTTAGTTGTTCTTTTTTTTAACTATTATATAAGTGTTTTTTTTGGTCTGATCGGGTCGTATTAGCTAGTGTTTTGTTGTTCAAATTATGTTTCAAAGTTTTTTGTGTTTTCTTTCCTTTGTTGGGTTTGTGTTTAGCTTATATTAATTAGGAGGGAGGGAGGGCCGATAGTTATATAAGACGATCTTTTAGGGTTTCTGGTGTTCCCAAATTCTTTTTAACCGAAAAGTATTTTGTTCTTCTGGTCAGGCTAAAAGAGATCCTATTACTCGTTTTCCTTGCGTATTCTTTATTATTCTTTTTTAAGGAGGAGGGGGGTGGATAATATAAGTGGTAATAAGGAGATCGGGTATTCGATTCGCCCACGAGGCACCAGTGAAACGGAGTGGGGGATGCAGTGAACAGTATGTATTATACAAATAATAATACACATACTCTACTGACCACAAATTGCGCACCTCTCATCACGGGTCCGAAGAGGTGACTAACTCGTACTGAACAGCCTCAGGGACGCTGCTTTCAAGGGGAATCGAGTATTCTAGACCTAATCAGGTCTGGAATAAGCTTAAAAGGCCAGGGAAAACGTATCCGAGACTAGGTTGCTTTATTACTTAGTGGTAAACCGATCTCCGTATAAAGCATTATACACCACGGTCACGATAGTAACGTCAATAACAAAAATGGGCAAAACAAGTGAATATTCTTGTCGAGGAGGCTCCCCCCGAGGTGTGTACTGTGCTGCGTGTAGAGGCCTGGTCAGGTCTAAAATACTAAAAGAAAGTCTCTCCTTATAAGGGGTCGTCGTCGCCGTGCCCTAACCATCATCCCGAAGATGAGCCGCGCGCTTCCCCTGCCCGGTTTCACCACCCAAGTATTATAAAAGTTTTTCGAAAATATAAACAAAAAGTATAACTAGGGAACTAAGCCGTAATAATCCTATAAAGGAAGGCGTAACCCAGGAATTTAAATGGGAAAACCCAAACCTAGGGTTTTATTAGAGGGTCACTAAGTTACTAAGGGTTTTAAAGAGGGTAAAAAAAGAGAGTTAACTATTAAATAAAATATAATAGAAGACTATTAGTTAACTATTAGTTTATTATAAGTAAGTAACCCATTAGGGCTACTTATAAGAACCTTTGAGTAGGTAACCCAATAGGGCTACTTATAAGAGTACTATAAGTAGGTAACGTATTAAACCTATTCATAAAAACTCCCAAGTTAGTAACCTAGTAGGGTAACGCTATGGAATTAACTATTTTTAAAAAAGAAATTACTAATTAATAATTAGTTTATGATAAGGTTATTATAGGGAATATTAAATAACACTTTGAGTTAAAAACCTAATAGGGTAACTCTATAAGAGTAGTTATTATGAGTTTTGGAATACGTACTTCTCTGGTGGGTAACCACTATAGCCTGAGGATAGGCCGGATAAGGAGGGGGATCGTATTACATAGTTGGAATTTGACTAAGGAAAGTATGGCGGCTAAGCCAATTCCAAACTACAATAAGGCTTAACTAAGGAGGACTATATATATAAAGGCCTGTCCCTCCCCTTTAAGGAGAGGGTCAGAGAAGAATGAGAGTCACAACCAGTACCTACCTATTGTCCTCTTACTGACCTCTTTACTTCGCACCACAAGCCCCTGACAAAAATCCAGTACGCTCATTGGTTAAAACACCTTAGTTATGAGTTAAATTAATTAATTCAAATCGGGGGGGCTGGTTTGCTTATTTAGGTAATCTGGATAGCTTTATTTACTCGATTTAGTTGGATTTTGCGTTGTTGGCGTTGCTTTGGCGGCTGTGCTGATGATTAATATGTTTGATTCTGAACACCTTCGCTATTTATCGTTGCAGCTCTTGTTTCTTTCCGAGCGATTACTTTGGCGGAGAACACAGAATGTCTGGATTAATGTCAAGGAGTGTATCTGAAGCTCATGTCATGCTTATCGGGAACATCCGCATCTCCCGCCTCCAGATAATTATCATCTTGAAGCCGGTCACAGCGGCCGTTCTCCCATTTTGCCGAGAAACAAAAGAGGACGAATACGGCCATAATACCACCCAGTGACACGAGATCAGCAACTATCCCGGCGGTGTACCGAGGTGGTTCCGTCCAAAGCTGCGGCCCAACTATGGCGGCTATTGCATACAAAATGAAGTATCCATTGCTCACAGCTGACGTTTTGGTGCTTCCTTTGAAATTTGAGGCAATGAGACTGAGGACCACAACCATATTCGGAGACAGAACAGTCGCAAGCCAGGTGCAAACAACAATACCCCAGCTAGAACTTTGAGGGAGTGTTGCTAAGCCGACGTTGCCGACAAAGGGAGGTATGGTGGCGATAATGCCCCAGTAAGAACGGGGGATTGGCGTAACTCGAATTTCGATGACGACCACCCAAATGACGATGATTTTTATAGCGCCGGCAGGGAGGCTGACAAGCATGGTTTCGAGTTTTGAATAACCGAACCCGTTGATGACAAGAGTGCCAAACTATGATATAGAGCTATTAAATCGACATACTTTTGAGTTCTCAAAGAAAGCAAAGTTACATGTACTAACCTTGATGACGGGGGATGCCAGGGTATTCAGGAAGGCGGCGAGAACAAGCAGCCACACCCTTAAATCCAAGACACACTCCAGCAATTGGGATTTCGTGAAAGTTGTGCCCTCCTTGGAAATTCGATCGTCCGCTAGTCTCCGCACTGCGATTTGTCTTTCGGTTTCGTTGGGGAACCATGAAGAACTAGGATCTAGAGGCATGAGAAACAAGAAGAGAACGCCTGCCAGAACAGTGCCGCCGCCGTAGACGAGAAACATGACCCTCCCGCTGGCAATGGCGGTCTCCTTCGACAGCCCAACCCCATACACCATGACAGCACCAAGAATCTGGGCAAGACCGTTGCAAGTAACCCAGCCACTGTGTTTCAATACCTCAGTAAGTGAGCATCGGAAAAGCCTGGGATAAGAGAGACACTCACGCTACTCGAAATGGCTGTTCGGACTTTCGATACCAGGTGCCCGTGACGATGACAAACGCCGGCGATACACCACCCTCTATGAAGCCTAGCAGAAAGCGAACGGCCGTGAAGCCTGCGAAGTTGTTCGGGGCCGCTAAACAGCCGGCAACTATACCCCAAGTAACGCTGTTGTTGGAATCAGTGACCGGGCTTGGGAGTTCAATGACTGGCTTGGACTAACACGGTGATCCCCACGAAACGCGAGATGGGAAGACGACTCATGATATAGACGAAGATGTACTCGGCGGCAAACTGGTCAAAATAAAAGGAGCTGACCGACCATGAATACTGATGGTTCGTCATGTTGAGGTCGTCAGCGAGGTCAAAAACCATGGCATAGCCGATGGACTGCTTGTCTAGATCTAGGTTGGAATGGGATCAAGCATCAGTAACTGCGTCGCAAAACACGTAATGTCAGACTCAACTTACATTGAAAAAAGTTGACGATACACATAAGAGGGAGGACCAAACGATCAATTTTTCTTCTGACACGTAGTTCATCTTCAGAGATGTACTGAATGGAGTTGCCGACTGCATTAATCGCAAGGTCTTCGACACTTGGTGCCTTTTCTGCCATCCTATGTTGTTCGGTTGCTCTTCGATGCCTATTCAACAAAGGTCGCAATTGAATGATGCTACTGAAGTACCACTGTGGAAGATCGTAATAGGAAAAGACATTGAGAATGCTTGCCGGGCTGCCGTGATGGGCGGGAATGCATGGTTTTATGTGTCTTGATTTATTGGACGCGAACCTTCTCAACAGTCTCTGGACCAGTCTTGCCCAAATTATCGGGATAAAGACACTGAGCGGGGGAGAAAACGGCCTTATCGCAGGAAAGAGGGGCCACTGCATCCCATCATCTGCGGAGATAGACGTGATTCGATCTTGGCTATCGCTCTATGCTCAAAGCTCTTCGGAAGCGTTGCTTGGTAGATTCGGGTACATGTACCCGAACGTGACAGCGTTAGATGCGGCGACAGCCCTCGGGCCGATGGGTACTGCTAACGAATAGCGAACACAGTTCGATTAGCAAAATCTCGTATCCAATAAATGTTGCTTCGCGGACATTCGGATTCCGATATGATTATGTGCTATTGTTGACTCTCGACTCTTCATCTTTTCGCAACTGAGTACGACCGACCGCGCCAGAACACGATGCTAGTGCCCAGCTCGAATCAGAAAGAAAAGCTTTCTCCGGCCTCCCAATCCAAAGGAAGCGTGGTTGGGGACAAGCCATGGGTTTTACCTCCCAACGAGCCGTTTGTCATTGTCAATGCGAATTTAATCGATCCGGTTTCGGGAAAGGTTATACAAAATACCCAGGTCTTCGTCGAGGGAGGCCGTATCATGAAGGTCCATGACAGTGCACAGCAGGTTTTGAAATACGAATCGGCACTCCCTTACATCAAAATCGACCTCCAAGGGAGATATCTGTGTCTCGGCCTCATCGATGGCCACGTACACATCACTGCCACGCCTGGCGAATCTGATCTAAAGAGCACCTACAAGAATATCCCTGCATCGATGAACAACTACCGATCGACCTTTCTCGCTAGGGAGATGCTTCAACGAGGCTTCACGACGGCCAGGGATTGCGGCGGTGCCGATGGATCTCTGAAAGATGCCATTGACGAATGGCTCATCGTTGGGCCGCGGCTGTTTATTGCTGGGCATGCTCTATCCCAAACTGGCGGTCACGGAGACCAACGGGCATCCTTTTCAGATGAAGACCCAACCTCGACGTGCTGCGGCGGCCATCGTCCTGGTATCGGACGAATATGTGAAGGTCCTACCGAGTGTTCAGTCGCGGTCCGCGATGAGATCCGCAAAGGGGCCGACTTCATCAAGATCATGGGCGGCAGCGGTGTAGCGAGTCGGCTGAACAATCTTGCTCATCCCCAATTTCTGGCCGACGAGATCCAAGCCATTGACGAAGACGGCCGCCAGCTTCGATACCTACGTCACGGCACACGCTTACACCGTCAGGGCAATGCGCCACATGATCGACAACGGAGACCTCGGCATTGAGCATGGTAACTTTCTCGACCGCGAGCTTGCAGAGCTCATGATCGAGAAAGGGATCTATCTGACTCCAACTTTTGTGACGTATAACGCCTTCACAATTCCTCCATATGACCAGTTTCTAAACCCTGCCTGTACGGCCAAGAACGAACAGGTGATGAAGTCCGGCCTCGACGCGCTCAGGCTTGCTTCTGAGGTTGGCGTTACGATTTGCTTCGGATCAGATCTGCTGGCTGGCATGCATCAGTTTCAGCGCAAGGTGTTCACTCTCCGCTCGCAGGTTCAGTCGTCGCTGGAAATACTGCGCAGCGCGACAGTCAATTGTGCCACGATGTTGCGCAGAGAACATGAGATTGGACAGGTCAAAGAAGGGTATCTTGCGGATCTCATCGTGTTGGATAAGAACCCATTGGTCGACATCACCGTGTTGGATAACAGAGAGAGCTTGCTCGCAGTAGTCAAGGACGGTTATGTCGCATTCAGCTCACTGGAGAGTATGCCTACGACGATAGACAGACAGCCATGGTAGTTTGGAGCCTCCCGGAGGCATCGTCTTTATGGACAATACCACTGCCGCCTACCTCATTCGATTAGCCAAAAAAAAAATTGTAACAGTTAGTGGGTTTATAAGGCGCGATTGCTGCAGTGGCAATTGCGGTTCCGCTTTTGCTGCCACAAAAATACATTCCTGTTTGGCAGCTAGAGCTACGTGCAGTTTCGAATTGAACAATTGCCTGATTTTCTCATGCCAATCAACCCTACCATAGCACATCAAACATTCATTATCCGCAGAATCGCCACCACCACAGTCGTCATCTGCCCAGTGTCATCGGAATAGCGGGGACCGGGGATAGAAATAGCGCCGGCTGCGGGGATAATGTCACCGGGCGCAACTGATAACGCTGCAATTTCGTTGAATGACAACTCTAGCCATTCTTATCTCGGCAGACCGCCCCCTTGGAGGCCATTAACTTAGCTTAAACCTCCGTAATGTGGCCATCCAAGCTGCCCCGTGACACTTTCGGGATTCATGCCGCAGTGAAGGACAACTTGAGTTGTGAAGCTGTGGCGGACCATGTCTTCAGGACCATCTCCGGCCGATGCCAGCTGCCGAACCAGCCGCAGGCGCAAAAGAGCCCCGGTTCCAGAGGACAAGCGCAAGCGAGTTCGGGTCGCGTGAGTCCCCCCCCCCATCAAATGGCACCTGGCCCATCGCCTCGGCTAACGCCACATCCTCTTCAGTTGTGAGCCATGTCGGGCCAACAAGCTCAAGTGTGACGGGTCTTGTCCATGCGGAAGATGCAGCTCAGCCAACTTGGAATGCGTGTTTGCAAGACCAGACCCTAAGCAGCCCTCGGGTACTCGCACAAGAGAGGCCCTCCTAGAGGCTGTACTCCGCAGACATCGCTTACAAGTCCCCAACGACTTGTATGCCCTCGAACAGCTTGTGGAGTCCCTTGAAGAGCCAGTCGACCGGGACGACCGCGGTTATGAGAATCGAACCAGCGCTCAACGACGTGCTGACAGCGAAGACGGAGACGGAATTCCGACCCAAGCATCCACCAGTATTGCAAACTCCCGTCTCGTTGTCCAACATTCTCTCACACAACGGACATATGTGCACGACCAGGGACGAACACGTAAGAAGCTTTTGCCAGCACTATGACAGTGGGAGAGTATGACAAAGACCTGCCTAGATTTTGATGGACCCTCTCCAGCTTGGGCCTTCTTCGACGACGTCCGAGAAACCATAGATGGCGGTGCATCGGCCCCATCACCGAAAGAAACCACAACCGTAAGTCAATGATGCTACTAATGGGGTTGTCAATTTGGCTTCGTGAGCTGCTCAGCACCGGAGGACGAAACTCTCCCTCTCGCTTCGTCTGCTCTTAGTCTTCGCGGCGTTTGTATTTTTATTCTTCTTACTGCACGTGCTTTTCATCTCTTTTCTCGCGACTTCTCTCGGTTTCTCTCTTGGCATTCTTCAAATACTCCCAATCCAACTACTTCTTTGTGCACCCTGCAGTATTCTCTCGGAAACTAGACGCCTTCATCAAAGGGACCCATGATTTTGCACCGAATAACACTCAATCCACCCACCGCCCTGTCGAGTTCGTCTCCTTGCTCTTCATGGTTCTCGCTATGGGGAGTCAGTATGCCGACCTGGAGCATGATGATGGGAGGGCGATGATGGATGCCTCCGGCTTTCTGTCAAAGCCACCATCTCTTGACTTCTCTAACATCACACCCGCCCATCCAGAGGTGAATCCCGGCTGGCAATTCTATCAAATTTCAAAGCAACTTCTTTCAGAAATCGTCTCTTCCTGCTCCATGACTAGTATACAAGTTGGCGTTTTGCAAGGCAGCTTCCTCGTCACTACAAGCGGCCACGACGCTGCATACAACCTCTAAGGTCTCGCTCTGCGCATGGCGGTCAACATGCGGGTGCAGGTGGGCAATGTTGTTCACGCTGAGGGTTCTATGCAGGCCCATGTTCGGGAACTTCGGAATAGGCTATGGTGGAGCGTCTACTCTCACGAGCAGTCTTTTACCTTTCACATGGGCAGGCCGCTGATGATCGACGACGACGAGATCGATACCCCTTTCCCAGTTGACGTCCCGGAGCTTCAAGTCCCTCAGCACACGGTAAGCGGCCAGATAGCCTTGGCCAAGCCCTGCCAAATAATGGGGAAGATCGTCAAGTCTTTGTATTCAAGCACCAAAGCTCCCGGCAACCGTCGTGGCATTGATATAGAACGCTATGCTGAGCTGTGAGCGGCTCTAGATCAATGGGAAGCGGAGTTGCACGCCGATCTCAGCATGTCTTCGAAGACATCACGAGGCACCTTCCACTTGCACCTCACGCACAAACAAGGTATATTGCTGCTGAGCAGAGTCATGTTGAGCCACGCAGTTGCACCAAAGGATCCAGAGATTTCCACCCACCAGAAAGAACGAGCTGAGAGGTTCCTCCACGATGCGGCGCGGAATTGCGTCTGTGCAGCACTGGCAACAATCAAGATTCTCAAAATGCTCAAGGAACGGAGGCTTCTTTGTCTGTTTTCCTATCAAGATCCACTTTCCTGCAGTGCCTCTTTACACGTCCTGCTTCTTGGTGCGAAACTGGAACCAGCGACGGAAGAGCACAAGAGGGTAATCGTTGAGGGTATCCTCATCTTGAGAGAGCTTGCCGACGGCAGCGAGAATGCCTCCTCATCCCTACCAATAATTATTCAGGAATTTGGTACGTTCTTCGAGAAAAAAGCTCACCGGTCCGACCCTGACGGTCCTGAGCGGCATCATCGCCGGGTATCAGGGCACCGAGCTTGGAGGGACTGGTTCGAGGGACTGTCAACCAACAAGCTTCCAGACCAATCACCTAGCGAGGAAACAGAGGGCTTCGGGGAACTTCATGAGGCCTTGCTGACGCAACCCATGCCGCTTGTTAGCGCACTTTCCCCGGTACGTCGTCCAAATAAGCCGCCCGAGAGAAAAGGCATTAGTCCAGGGAAGTCTCGCAGTTCCATCACAGCGCGCTCAACAGTGTCTCGAGAATCAGACGCAATTGAAGGGGACAGCGCCTGGCTGAGCCAGAACCCAATGTCAACCGATTTGATGAGCAACTCCACCATAGACCAACCCTTTTGGCTTCCTGGCCTCCACGAAACCTTTGGTGCGTTTGGGCACGATTTCATCCCGAGCTCTACGGCAAACGAGCTGAATCTTTGGGACTTTCCGGTAACGAATCTGGCTGTCGATAGTTTTGGTACCGAAAACATCGAGTTTTGACAACCCTTACAGTCGAGTGGTCATCACACACACACACACACACACACAAAATTGTCTGGTGGCTATTACCATATCTCTGTATTTCTTTTTTCATGCCGTTTGCTAATCGAAAGAGGAATGTAGCCGAACGCCAACTAAGATATGCTTGTGAAAGGATCGCGAGGCAATGCATGAGAGCCTCTATAGGAAAAAGAATAATAGAAACGGCATGGTGAAGTTTCCTATTGTCCGTCCCCGGAGTTCCTTCTTCACCTGCCACGGTTCAACAATGTTGTGCCTAAAACTCATTCTAGGCCTCTGAACCGCCTGTTGAACTCCTCCACTGCGACAGCCACCATCCTGTACAAGAAGGTGCGACCACTCTCATCTCCAACCGGAATGAAGGGCCCATTGGTGCCTCCTCTCAGGGTCAGGCTCAAGCCCGTTCGCTCCTTCGCAATTGTCTGAACATCCTTCAAAGGCACATCCCACTCCGACGTCAGACGCCGACTGCGAATGAGCAGAATTCGAGCGTAAGTGACCATGACGACCATGTCCTCGCGTGGTAACTCCAGATGTGCGATGTAATTCTCGTTGAAGTATTTGCCGTTATCAACTTGCTTCAACCATGACTGGCCGAGAGCCTCCCGGGCGTTGTAGGGTCGCACGATGCCGTCAGAGGGGACGAATCGAGCAGGGCGTACACGGTCCAGCTCAGAGCCATCGAAGACGGTCGTGGTGTTGCGAATACCCTCGGATACATTGGATGCCATGTCTAGAACACCGATGGCGGGCTTAGTAGCAAAGCCGACGACGCCCTTGCCGATGCCTTTGAAGAACCCAAGAGCGCCTTCTTGTTCAGCGCCTTCAAGAGGTTTCCGGACGAGGCCACCCACTCCAGACGCAGCGCTCGTGAAGAGGGAGTTGGCGCCAGTGGTGACGCCGTAGAGAGCATGCTTGGGGCGATTCCGCGCACGAGTAATGCGACGGCGATCTTGGAACTGCTTGTCAAGTGTTGCGGCTGCAAGACCCTTTGACAAACTGCCGGTAAATTTGGAGAAGGAATCGGTAAACCCATAGACGGATTTCTTGACGAGTGACGCGGCCCCCTTTGCGACACCGATACCAAAGTCCTCAGGCTTGTCCGAAAGAATAAGCCCTTGGTACGGTTCGTAGAAAACATCCGTCAACCCTGAACTGATGTTGTTGAACAGTCCCACGGGGTTGCCGAGGAAGTCTGCCGAACCAAGAATCTTGTGAATCTGATAAAGCACCTCTTGACTGTAGTGATTGGAGATGTTCTGCGTGAGAGCAGGCACAGAGACACGTACGTTGTCAAGCATCAATGCATTGAGTCGGATTGGTGCATCGTTGACGTTACCGATGGCCATCGTCATGACATTGAGGAAGAACATCAAGGGATTCCTGGACGATGTCTTGTCCTCGGCGTTGACACGCTCCGTGCGCATGAAAGAGAGATCAAGCTGCATCGGTTGAATGTTGAGAAGTTCGAAGTAAATGTCTTGGCCCGATTGCTGTTGATTTGGCTCAGGAATGTCTAGCTCTTCGTCACAGAGCTTGCCTTCCTCGTTGCTGTCTGACCAAGCGGCGCCAGGAATATTAGAGAAGTCAAGAACGGCATAGACGAAATCTTCATCAAGCTCGATGGTCATTTGCTGCATCAGTATTGTAGCGTACTTGATGTATAGCACGCCGTACGAATCATCCTTCACTTTGGTAACCATAGCGTGAAGCGATGGATGAGCGTCTACCTCCTGGGCTCTCTTCGGTACCACACTGGGGTACAGGATCATTGGGAAGAGACCGCCGTAGAGTTGGTTGTCAACCTGGATCCACTTCACCGAAAAGCTGACGGTTTGATGAAGAGGCGAGTCATGGTAGCGAAGAGAGACGTCTCGGAAGGTCAAGTAGGCGAGCTCCTTCAGCTGTGAGTTGATGAGCGAGATGCCGATGCCGGAGAGCTTTAGCTGGGCCCGGAAAGTTGCAGTTGTCTCTTGATCTTTGACTTCGAAGCCATCAGTACTGGTGCGAGACCCGGTCTTCGACTTCTGCCTATATAGACTCTTGGACTGCCGGAAATTGGAGAGGATCATGGTCTGAGTCGGGCCGTCGGCGGCAACGTTGATGTCAATGATCTTCTGCTGCCCAGAAGTGGTGGCGAATTTCATCGGAATCTGGTTGCCGATCTCCGCAAGTTTGACGTGCCTTTCTTTGCCGTGCGCGTTGATGATGATCTCGCGGAACTTTGCGGCCGGGAAGTCCCATGCGTATGGCATGATACTTCTAGGCGGCAGCCGGTACTTGATGGGCCTCCAACCGGATCTGTCCTCAACACCGTCATCTTCGAGACTGGGGTTCGCCTGGTAGAAGGTGAATTCCGTGTCACTCTCATTCCTCATCTGGTACGGCCAGTTCTTGGTCTCCATGCTCAGATGCAAGAAGATTGTGGCGCCTTCCATCAGGATCTCGGCCCGGATAAGTCGTTGGCGTTGGCCGGCCTTCGCGATCTTGATGTGGGTCGTACCGATATCCGAGATGTTGAATGGAGACGTCCATTGATTGTTCATTCCAGGGTAACACAAGGACAGTTGCTTGACAGCCGTCTTCTGCATGAAATGGAGGGGCTGGTGTGCGCCCGGTTTGAGCGTCATGAAGCCCGACGAGCTGGACTCTCTGACATTGATCTCTTCTCCCAGCTTGTTCTCCAACACGAAGCGTGGAGCCAAGGTCACGACCTTGGTCATCTTGTACTTGCCCTCTCCAGCCTCGGTGGTAATGCCGATGTGCACCTCCGTGTTCCTCGATGGGGAGGGCAGCACCACCTCAGTCGTGCTACCTATGGCATCGAAACTTTGTGGTTTGCTCCATTCGGAATCGGCAATCTGTAGCAGTGCGCGATTCCTATGATCATCGTTTCCGTAAGAGAACATGAAGGGCGTTGCCTTGGGCCGGTCCCTGTCAGACCTGTAGGACAGTGTTGATTGACCTGCAGCGGGCCTTGCGCCTTGAAGGAAGCCCTTGGCCCTAATTTGCAAGTCAAGGCCAGTCTTATTCAAGATGACGTAGGGACTGTAGACGGTGACTCGGAAGGCGCCTCCGCTGTCGGGAATTTTGTGGTAATGCAGCTTTAGATTGAGCTGCAAGCCATCCTCGTCCTTCGAGGACAGCTTGTCTTCCTTCTTGAAGTCATCCGACTGCCCAGAGTTGATGATCGCAAAGTCACTGGGCTTAAAAACGGTGTCTTGCATGTCGACACTGAGAAGAAGCAAATGAGAAAGCTCCACGACATGCACCGGGCTGAGGCCGCCCTTGCGGAGGAAGTTGGCCCAATCCTTCTTAGTGTTCTTGTCGTATATGCGGTACTTGAAGTCGTATGGCAGTAAGTTCTCGAGAGTCACAGGGGGAGATAACTTGATTCGCATGTAAGGGTAGTTCCTAGATGTGTATGTTAGCTGCCTGGTCGAGCCGAGTATGTGCCGTCAGTTACTCACTTGGTCAGCGGATTTGCCCTGTCGTATGTTGCGTTTAGTTGGAAGTAGAACGGGTCTCCGTTCTCACCCTTGCAAACCATCGTCCGCGTAGGTTTCTTCAGCAGATCCCTCCACCACAAAGTCTCAGAAGACCAGGCGTAGCCGAAGCCGGAATCAGGTCGCACCAGTAATGACTTCAAAAACGCGGCGCCAACTGGAGCAGGACGACTTTCCCCTGGAGCGATCTTCTCGATCTTGAGAAGGTGACCTTCCTGCGGGTCGTAAACCCCCAGTTCCACCGGAATCTGGGTGTTGTTCTCAACCAATAGAGGTGAGCGAAGAGTCACGTACTTGACATTGTCCTTTCCAAGGGTTACTTCGACCAGAAGTCGATGCAAGACATTGTCAGTCTTGGGCTTCAGCCCGTAGATGGCCTCGCCCTCACGGTTCAGTCTTACATTCTTGACAGGATCAAAACCGCTGCCTTCCAAGTGAATGCCGACACTACCGGTGCTGCTTTCGGCTGACAAATTCTCTCGCATCTTCTCCCAAGGCTCAAAGCTCCAAGGCGCTTCTTGTCCGTCCTCAAGACGGGCTGTCATGTTGTCCTCGCTTGTCGAGCTCTTTGCCTGTACGACAACATCAAAACCGGTGTAATTTCGGATTCTGTAGGGCGCATCAACACCGCGCGGCTTGCCGAGGACATCCTCATCTCGACTGAGGAACGCAAAAGACTTGGACGCCAAGGCAATGGTGGCCGTGGTCAACGTAATGTCGAAGACTTTCTTGGAAGCGACGTCGATCGACATCAGGCCAGACTGTGATTCTCTTGCCACACCAATGCCAACCTGCCAAGGCTCGAGCAGTGGCTCCCACGCCGACTTTGAGAAGTTGTAGACGTTCGTATACAGGTCAATGGCGGTTTCGGCCTTGAGATTCGAGGACCAGTCTTCGGCGGTGGCGGTGAAATTCCTGATACCCAAGTCTAAGATGGGTAGTTCGTGGACGTCGCCAATAAGAACAACGCGGATGCCTTCAATGGTGGCGGAAAGCTCCTCGTGCCGACGCGGTTGTGCCTGAAGTGATGTTCCACGCGGGTCTTCCTGTGCCTGCTTTGCCTGAGACGCAGCAACTTTCGCGGTCTTGGAAACCACAGTCTTGTTGGCAATGGTCGAGGGACCCTTGCCACTAGCTGTGCGCTGCTTAAGACCAGCCTGTCGCAACTGTCTCGCCTTTTCATCTGCAGCAGATGACGACTTAGGGTCCTTCTGCTGTTGGTCAGACAGCTCAGTTGCCTTGCTGGCGATTTGAAGCGCGAGCAGGATATCTCTCAAAGACAGCCGTAGAATAAGTGGCTCGATGTCGGCATGAATGCTTGTGATGTTTGGCTTTGAGCTATCCATGGACATTTGAACCGAGAAGTCGTCAATGATCCGGAGACGTGAATCCTCAAAACGGTCCATACGGCAAAGGAACATGCCAATCTCAGACACCTGGAACGTCAAGGCGTGCTGTTGAGAGAGCAAAACCTGCTTGGTGCCAAGAACGATGGCCTCGGAGCTCGCACTGAGAGGGTTGGCGATGAGGATGACTTGCGCATCGACAATGTTCACCCTATAGGCAATGCTCATGGTTCCCTGAGGCTTATCCTCCGCATCTTGCCCGGCTTCCTGCGTCTCTTCTCCGTTGCTCTTCTGAGACCTGGCTTTCGACCAAGTCACTTGCATGGAGTCTGCATCGGCGTCAGACTCATCAGGCGTCTCTAGCAGCGACTCATCGTCAACCGGAGAAGTCTCCTCTGGCTGCAAACCGACCATCACAAAATTCTGAATGGCAAATAGATAGTCGAGCGCGAAAATGATACGAGGGCTGTCGATAGTAACAATGGCGATGAGGTTCCTGTCTTGACCACCTGACATCGTGATGCTTGCCATGAGCTGCTGCACCTCCTTGTTGGAGGACGTCATAATTCGCCTGAACTTGTTTGTTTCGCGAGGCCGGCTGTCATATATGGTGAAAGAGTGGATAAGGAATTCGCCCTCCAGCGATCCGTCGTTGAGCATCCGCGTCTTTAACTTCGTGACGTCCAAGGAAAAGCGTGAGAGACTGGCGTTTTCGAGCTTGCCAACAGGCTCGTCTTCGGGCGCCAAGAGAAGCTCCATGCCAATGGTGTTTACCTGGAACACCAAGTCAAGTTTCGTCCATGTCTTGTCCTTGGGCGACAGCTCAGGGCCAAGATCAACCAGCTGTTGATCATTGCTGGACGGCTTGTCGATGGGCAACGACTTTGCTCTCTGCAGCGTATCCTTGTCGACCTCCCGCTCAGCCTCCTGGCCCTGTTCATCTCCGTCGCTGGCGAATGCGGCTGGGACAGATTTCGAGATCTCCATTAAGAACCGGAGTTGGTACTGGGTGAGCCTCAAATTGAAATCAGACATGCTGCCTTCGATCTCCAGCTCAGGGCGTTTCGTGCCGTCTTGGTGCTCTGCATAAGTCACGTTGAAGCCCAAGTCAACCTTGTCGATGAGCTCCAGTTCTTCGGAAATATCACCTGGGTAGTTGAAGTCGGATGTCAGGCGAATGTTTCGGATTCCCGCAGATATTTTGGTCGCAATTTGCGACTTCTCGGAGTCGTCCAAGGGGGCGAACTTGTTTTGGGCATAGATCTCTCCTAGGTACGCAGTGATAACATCGCGTTTGGGTTGACCGTGGTTGACGACACGCGGGAAGACGACGATCGGTGTCTTCACCACGACGTCGTACTTGAACCTGCTTGTACTTTGTTGAATTTGGTTTGCCTGAGTCGCTGCAGCCTGACGGGCAGCATTGTAGATGGCTTGCATTTTGCCGAACTTGACCAGGAACTCTATAATCTTCCGGAAAGGTTCCTCGAGGAAGTTGAGCTTCACCGAGCCAGCCCTGAGATAGACCGAAGAGTCATATCCCGGGTACGCCTTCTTGTTGGCGGCATCAAATGTCTCATATCGGAAGTCAGCAAGCTCATCGCCCTGGATAGAAATGAGCTTCCTCAAGTTGGACTCCTCCGAGACGCCCTGGTTGATGTCGTCGACCAAGTTGAGGTTGCCCAGTTTGGCATTGACTCTCATCGTCTTGCCGAGTAGAAACACCCCCACGTCGGCATGGTTGAATGACAAAGTCGCCAGACGGATCCCGTCGTTATTCAGGATTAAGCGAATAGTCTTGAGATCGACCTTAACTCTGATGGAGCCCGTGTTGGTTGGGGCGGTCTCCGGCGGGGCATCCACAGCTATCTCGATCTCTTCCTCATCATCGTTATCGCCATCACCTTCCGAGTCCCCAATCGCTTTCTTCTCCTGGGGCGACGCTGCATCATTGTTGTTGCCGGTAAACGTTGCCAGGATAAAGTCCAACAGAGTTAGAAGTGTCTTTCTCGTGACAACAAGATTGATAGTGGAGATTGCAGCCGTAACATTTGTTTCCACGCCTTCGTACACTGGCATGAACTCTGGTGATTGTCGATTGACCCTGGTGAACTTAACACTGACGAGACTGCGATTCTGCTCACGGTCTTCAACATCTCCGGATGACACAATCGACTTGAATTCGGCCGAAGGGTTGTCCACAAAGTCGTCCATAGTGACAGAGCCCAGTGAAACCTCAGCCGACATGTCGTATGGTCGCAAGTAGAAGAGGAGGTCGAAGTTCTCGGCAACAAGCTCGACGAGTAACTGATCGGGCTTCTTCTTTTCCGGGTCGCTCCGGTATAGAGAACCCTTGAGTGTGTCCACCTTGAACTTGAACTCGAAAGAACGCTGCTGCAGCTTAAGTTGCTCCTTATTGTCTCGGCCCCCATCGGCATCCTCAAACTCGTCGTTGTCATCGTCGTCTTCGTCGATGACGATGGCGGTTTGTTGCTGCATGAATGGGAACTGAGAAGACCTTCGTCGGGAAGGCTCCTTACGAGATCGCGACCGGGTCGACGCCGTGCTCAAGCCGCGAGGGCGAGTTGTGACAGCCTGTTCCTCTGATTCTTTGACTTGGCCTTGCTGATTGTCCTGGCCAAATTTGGGGATGGCTACGTCGATAATCCGCATCAAGTTCTTGTACTTGGCATCCGAGACAGTGGCATGAAGCATTGGCAGATGACCAGAAACCTTCAGCTTGGTCAGGTTCGGCGCTTTGGGGAGGATAGATGTTTCCACGACGAAATCCACATTGATCCGTTCCACCACATGGAGATGTTGCGTGTCATCCTTCTCCGATAGCTGGGCCTTCGTAGCCTCAATAGATGGTCCTATCAGCACCTGAGTCGAGGAGAGTTTGACTAAGAACTTGTCGTACATGACAGACTCCAGGCGCTTGAAGTCCTCGTCGGTGTATGACTGGCGCTGCTTGGACTGAATCTTCTTCATGGTGTCATGGTCAACCAGTTCGCTGTTGACGCTGATGTGACCAGCATCCAGGATTAGACAAGTTGACTCCTTGACAGAGATGCTGACCGGTACGATGATGAGAGGCGCTTGTAAATCAAGTTGGGCATTGATCGTCTTGTGCTCCTCAAGCGCAAACTCAAGACCAGCCCGTGTCTGTTCACGGAAGGTCTCGACAGTGGCACCGGCAGTCTCCATCAGGGCCGTAATAGATTCCATGTGCCTCTCTGGCGGCCGGAAGAAATCTGCAACACCGACGACAAAGTTTGGATTCCACACAATCTCGAGCGGCTTGAGAGAGCCCGAGAGCGCAATGTCTCCTTCGCGGTCGATGGGGTTCTGCTCGACTTCGAAGCGGAAAAAGGGCTCATCATCGTTTTCTTCCAACTCTTCAATTGACAGTCGCCTGTGGTCGTGGACATCAGGGGCATCCTTGACTCGGACGATCTCTGGGAACATGGTATCGGGCGTGGTTCCGTCATTAACACGTAGTCCGCCAAGACTAAGGTCGGCCAGGAAAGAGTCGGGGCGCTGCAGAACCTTGGCCTTGAAGACATCGAAGTGAAGACTGAGGAGGTCGCTCCTCTTGCCGTTGTGGCTCTTCTTCAAAGTGAAGCTTCCAGTGCTCAACCACGCCTCAACTTGCATCTTGACGGAGTCTCGAGGAACATCAACAGACTCGGCCAGGGCAGTCTTTTCGTCCCAGTCGATGGCGTCGTAGAGCTCTTTGCGTTGTTCCTCTGTGATCTGCGTGTTCTCGTCTGTGTTCTGGGTCTGCTGTTCTGGTTGTTTCGCGCCGCCCCAAACCCATGACATCCAGCCTTGCTGCTCCTCTTTGGGTGGTTGGTTCTTCAGAGCAGCTGCGTTCTCTTTCTTCAGCTGGTTCCGCGCCAAAGACCTCCAGAACCTCAAGTCTTCGTAGTCAAGCTTCCACTCGAGATTGTTGATCTCGTCGTTTTCCTCGGTGGACAGTTGCTGCTGCTGCTTCCTCTTCTTGAACAGTTCAATATAGCGCTTTCGGTCATCTCGCCGCTCTCGGAAGTAGTCCCATGACCATCTGCGGTTTTTCTCCTGAATCTTGCTAAGCACCGCATCTCCCGCGAACTTGAGCCATGCCCTCGGGTCTTCTTTCGGGGTGACGCCCTTTGGCTGGAACTTTTTGTATTCTTGGTGGCGAATGAAGTAATGGAACAGATCCACCATCATCAAGCCGTCGCGGTATTGGTCGTCGTCAATGACCAAGCCAATCTCCTCGAAAAGCAGGCTTGCCTTTGCCTTTGGAACGTGCACGTCGCCGGTCTTGTCCAGAACAATCTTGGCCTTTCCGTTGACGGGGCGCAGGATGAACTGGTGGTTGATCTTCGTGTCCTCAGTCGATCCTATCAAGCTCTTGAACTTTTCAACCATCTCATCATGCGGCATAGGCGGTTTCCCACCCGTGTCGACCTCACGGCCCGGGCCCAGCAGCTCTGTGTCTGTGTTCCAGTAGACGGCAAGGGCGCCAAGGGTTGCGAGCTTGTGGGTGCTCTTGGTGGAATCCTGGATGAAGGTGGGCTTCCACTGGCCATCGGTGCTAATGGCGCTGAACTCCTCGAGCGTGACACCCAGGGCGAATGGGTGTCCGGGGGCGGAGATGGAGTCTTCGTATCTGATATGGATGTTCTTGACCGTGACCTGCAGGTTGTCGACGATCTTGGTGACCAGACTCTGGGTGAAGCTCTGGCTCTTCTTCTGTTCTTCTTGGCTCATGCCCTCCTGGGATCTTTCTTTCAGGAGCTCGGCCGAGTCCAGCTTCTCCATTTTTATCCTCTGCTTCCTCCTCTCCTCCTCTTCCTGGTCGTAGGCAGCTTCCTCGCGGGGGGAGGCCAGCAGGAAAACATCCTCGATGAAGACTTTGACAGGAGCCCCGCGCAAGTTGGACCAGGGGATGATGAGGGTCAACTCGCCGAGGTGGCCTTCCATCACATTGATGGGCAGCTTCAGCTGGTCAAGAGCCTCCCTCCGCAGCTCGAGGTTCCGGAGCTTGACATCGCCAGACCAGATTCCAACCTTGAGCTGTGCAGGGTCGAAATTCTTGACGTACATGCCCAGGAACCTGTTGAGCAGGCCGGCGACGAGTCCCTCCAACATGGTGTCTGTATGGCGCCGTTACCCTGGCGAGGGAAGCACAGTGTTGGCGGTCGATAGTGCGTCGGTCGTTCGAAGCATGGACAGGGAGGGAGGGACTCGGGAAGTCGGGAAGATCGATCACGGCGTGCGGGGTCGAGTCGACAGCCAGAGGGGCTCTGCCGACATCAAAGCCGTGGCCGAGAACGAGTATGGGGATCGTGAACCGGGTGGTATCGTCGTGGGAGGAGCCTAGGGGTATCTTTGCCTTTGAGGGGTATTGTTCTTCTGAGGGCGAGATAGAAGGCGGCGTACTGTGCCGCTTGCCGAATGTCCCAAAGTGGGCGGATGGTAACGTAGCGTGATGGAAATGCCAAGTCGCAGATAGAGTCTGGAAAGTCAATCTGGATAGCTGGACATGGACAGATTGCAGACTCTCTTTCGGGCTGCCAAATGCTGTCGTGTCGTCGTTGGGCTGGGGGCTGATGGCAGGCAGCAAACAGACAGGGTTGTGGTCGGGTCTGGACTGGCTCTGAACTGGGCTGGGCTGGGCTGGGCTGATGGTGCAACAGATTTGGTCAGTGTGGTTTGTGCATGATGACGCTGCCTGATTCTCGATTGCTCCCCCGCAGCACAGCAGCAGCGAGCCAAAAACAGGCGGCCGGCTTGGCCCAGGCAGTGAGCCTGTAGTGTGGCGCGGGGCGCGTTGAGCCACGGACGGGGTGGGTCTACTGCATCATCATAGCCCAAACGAGGTTAGCGCCAGTCGCCTATCCGTGTGATCGAACAGATCGAGAGGCAGCAAGACAAGCTCAACATTATCACCCCGTCTCTAGCAACGACTGTTCAAGATTCCACAACTAGATTTTTTTTCCTCCGCTTTGAAGCAAACAACAGAGGAATTCGATGTCGTCGAGGATCACCAGTAATGGTCGTTTCTAGTCCCATTCAGCCGGCATTAGCAGCTTCAACCTTCAACCTCCACGTGCCTCCAGCGGCACAGACGCTGAAGCTTGGGCACTCGCTTGGCTAGCGTCACCCCCACCCAGCATCTGGTTCGTCCAATGCGGAGTCGCTGGCCCGGGCGTGGACATGGGCGAGGTCCCCACATTACGTCACTGACCGGCAGCTGAAGCTCCAGAGGCGCACCGCGTCCAGGTCGTGCTTTGCTGCTGTTGCTCTACCCGCCCTGTGATGGGGAGAGCTGCGAAGCTAGCTGCCATGGATGCTGTGTCTTGCCGTGCCTGTTATCCGGGGCGGCCGGACTGGCCTGACATCAATGTAAAGCAACTTGCAGCGTGAGACGGCCGAATAAATTGTGCTGCCGGACCTGGCTTGACCTCTCCTCCAGCTCAACATCACCATTTGAAACACATTCTTGCGCGTTTCTGGAGGAATCCGCGCCATTTGAACACACTTGGTCACGCAATTGGCATCAGAACACGCCCAAACTCCGAGAAACTCCCTGCCTACAACCCGCCCCCCCCCATCACCGCTTTAAGGCTTCACGATGCTTCGCTCCTCGCGACAGCTTTTGCGCTTCGCCCCGCGATCAGCGGCATTCCTACCTCCAGCAGCTTCTTCGGTCTCGTTCTCCACGACGAACTCTCCGAGGGTCTTTCAGGGCTCCAAGCGCTCTTCTACAGCCCTTCGGGCGCGCCTCGGTCCCTTGGCTCTTCAAGCACGCTACACCAACTCCCCGTACGACAAAATTGACAAGAAGGCCGAGGCGGAGATTGCGAAGAAGAAGATTGAGCCGCGTCCAGAGGAGGTTACAACCCAATCCTCAACACGCCAGTTATTCGAACCCGCGCCCGCGAACCCCGACAAAGACGCTGACCTCCAGGGGGGACTGAGGAAGGATGTGGTATGGTCTCTCCCAGGTAGCTGCGCTTTCGGTATTGACAATTGGTTGGCAGAACATTGTCAAAGACACATTCAACCTCAGCGAGGTACCTAGAGAGCCTTACGCACTTGGTCTCGCGGGAACTCTTCCGTACCTCGGCACTTCGCTGAGCACGATGTATCTGAGCTGGGACATCAATCTCGAGTGGCCCTCGACCTCGACCATTCTGAACAACATCTACATGAACCCTGATTCAGCGCAGTATTGGTTGAAGTTGCTGGAGCCTATTCAGCTTGGATATGGTGCCATCATCATCTCCTTTTTAGGTGCTGTTCACTGGGTAAGCGTGACTACCTGCTCTGCATGTCGTGATACAGGCCGTCTAACGGTTTCAGGGCATGGAATACGCTGAGAAGACCCCGTCGCGAGAGCGGACCCGATTCCGATACGGCATGGGTGTTCTCGCTCCCATGATTGCTTGGCCAACGCTCCTCATGCCTATTGAGGCTGCCCTCACCTCACAATTCGCCGCCTTCACTTTCCTCTACCTAGCCGACTCTCGGGCCAAGAACCGCGGCTGGACTCCACAGTGGTATGGAGTCTACCGCTTCGTACTGACCGCCATTGTCGGCTTCTCCATTTTCATCAGTTTGGTTGGACGATCCAAGATTGGCAACGCTTCCCCTCATGTGGGCCAGGAGTTAGCTGAGACCATGCACAAGGCCAAGGGCGACAGGTCCCGGGACTGGGCCAAGCTTGAGAATGAAGAAAAGGAGAGAATCAAGAAGGAGAAGGAGGAGGAAGAAAAGAGGAAGAAGCAGGAGGAGAAGAAGAGCAAGCAGGAGGGCAAGAAGAAGCCAGAGTCCAAGAGTGAGGAGAAGAAAGAAGAAAAGGATGCTAATGAGAAGAGCGACTCCAAGAAAGACGAGTCAGATGGCCAGAAGGATGAAGGTGATAAGAAGGACGAAAAGAAGGATGGAGGTGAGAAGAAGAATGAAAAGAAGGGCGCCGAGTCCAAGGATAAAGACGAGAGCAAGAAGGATGCCGACTCAGAGGACAAAGATGAGAAGAAGGATGACAAGAAGGAAAAGAAGGAGTAGAAAACTACACGCGAATGAATATTTGGCGCGTGGAGTCCAGGTCGACCGTTTTCTGTGTATTCATGAACGTAGCGAGGTTGCAGCATGTTTTATCTAGGTGTGGCGTTCAGGTCACAGTCGTCTACGAGCTGCCAGTATCCTAAATTCCAGTGGTTAATTTCAAGGCTGTTCTTTTCGTCTACCTGTCGTCTCGAAATATCCATGGATAGTATAGGTGAAATTCTACTTCCATCTTAATCAACAGCTTGACGCCATTGTAGCTTCAGGCAGCTCTCCCTGCCCGCCCAGTGTCGCGCAAAACCATGCCGCGACATCACAGACTATGAATGTGTCTTGTTCGACCCCATGTGTAACTTCAGAAGACTAAATCAGAAGTTACATAATTGTTTCTGTCGATAAATATGACCTTCCAAGTCAATGGCCGGTGCCGACGTACGAAATACCAGGGTGAAAAAGAGCCAGGGAACACGACTATTTACACCAAAGTATTCAACGCATTTTGTGCTCTCCCCAGTACTGGTCCACATCTGTCCATGGTCGGTGCCCGTGATAGAGAGACAATATCAACTTGAGCTGGCTCCAACAAAGCCATTTGCCGAGCCTGATGTTCGGGATCTCAAGTCGCACTGGCTCGTCCAGAGTTCTCAGTTTTTACTTGCCGTCTGCTCTTCTACGTATGGTGCATCTGATGCGCGGCTGCCGTACTTGAAAGCCGAAACAGTTACAGGCCTCCAGCCGATGGGAGCGTGTCAAAGCACCGGACATCCGGGTTTGCAAGGCACAGGGGATTTCACCAGCATCCGAGTATAGCTCGCTCGGGAAAATGTTGGGAGAAGAAAGATGCAGCTACTGTCACAGTCCGTGGCTCAAAGCCGAGGACGTTGTCAAGTCGTCGCGTGTGCCGTGGGTTCCGATGCGCTTACCGGAGATGCAACCCCACATCTCCGTTCGCCGAACCCGCTGTTCCGATCCGGTCGATCCGGCCGGTCGGCCCCTTCGGCCCACTTGGGAAGAAATCAGGCTCCGACCCTCCTCGCCAGTCGCGCAAGTTTAGTTTTGCATGCATTTGCCGACCGAAGATTCCGTGACAAGAATCAAGGCAATGCGCCCAAGGACGAATTCTGTTGTTTCCTTGGCACACACGACAGGGTGCTCCACCCATGCCCGCACCGTTCCGTTTTGCGTCCTGATCGTAGGGCAAAATCCTCGATCCCTCGATTAGATTTGGCACAGATTCCACAGAAAGTTCTGGCGTTTCAAGCACAGCAGCAGCAGCAGCAGCAGTAGCACAGCGGCACTGCTGGCGAACCTGAAGAATGCATGAATGTGCCCCGCGCCCAGGAGCATGCGGCCCAAGAGCATGCGGCCCAAGAGCATGCGGCCCAAGAGCTCCCGCGTTCGTCGCAGCTTTGTTGCGCTGTGGTCTGAGTGCTATTTTCAAGATGGCGGAGGTCAAGGCAGGACAGCGGTCAACAATGCCTCAACAAACGATCCCTTCGTTTTTGACGGAATGCACTCCGATCAGTATGGATCACTAACTCCAGCACCGCCCGCCTCCCTAAGCATCACGGGGCGACATTGCCAACTCTAGCACAACCCTAGTCTGTCGCGGCAGGCGACGGTCAATCCCACTATGCAAATCATGACTTGCGGTGTAATCCGCGGGCGCTTCTCACGTTGGATGATCGACATCAGTGACGTGGGGGGTGTATCGTCAACGGAACTCTTCCGCCAAACCATGTGGCATGCTAATGAATCGTAAGGGACGTAAGGCGTGCTCAACTTAAGCAGCAGCAGTTAAACTCCAGTAAAAGTGTGTGCAATGGCTGAATAAAGTCGCCCCCCCCCCCGGTCAGGTACGGTACGGCGTACTGCCTTTACTACCTAGGTAAGGTACCAGGTAGGTAGGGCAATGAGGGTACGGTACATGGTCGCGTACCCGTTAAACTCTACCAAGAATCCGGGCTCCTCGCAACCCGCTGCATTCGACTGACACGTTCATGAGCAGCCGGTTCCCCCACGAAACAAAAATTTGCTGAAAAAACGATGAAAGAATAAAAAAAAAGAAAAAAAAACTCCCTCTCTGATGTCATCGCCCGCCGTCTCCACCCACGCCGCCGCCGCCATCGCGACGGGCAGCATCAACCACAAAAACCCTGAAAACGTCACCTCAGAACCGGGCACGCATGCCGTCAGTATCCCCGGCCCGCGGCGTGGCACAAGTCTCTTTTTTTTCCTCCTTCCAGGGGATCCATTCCGAGGGCGGGGTTGGTCGATGCTGCAGTGTGTTATTCACCCCTCCCCCTCGTCCTGCCTGCTTCTTCTCTGCACGAGGCCATCGTCACCGAGGCCCGACACAGTGACGTCATGGCCACGACGCCGGGCCTCGCGTCGCGTCTCATTCATTCAGGTTCTTCAATCCTTACATCCTTACGTGGCGAAGACTTGTTTCCTGACACAGCGTCCCTGTCACCGTCTCGACGCCTTTCCGTCTTGTCCATGTCTTGTTTGCCCCAGGGCAGCATCCGTTTTGATGTGATGAACTCTGCAAAATGCGCGTGTCCGTCCTTTGAGCCTTACCCGCCCCTCAAGTATCCGTCTCGGAAAATCGCCGCGTTGCGTCGCATTGCCATCGCCGCGTTGCGTCGCATTGCCATCGCCGTCGTCACGAACCAAACCCGCGGCGGCACACAGTCTCACTGCCCGCACATCATTCGCCCGTCGGAGCGGCTCCGCCATGCAAAAGAGCAGCCCGCGCCTTGCGACGTGGTACCTGTCCAAGTCACAGTTCCCACTGTCTCGTTCGCCGCATCCCGCCTTTTTGCCTACTTACGTAGTGATGTACGCTGCTTATACTGTGAGGTGCGCAGCAAGCCAGGGGGACCGCCCATTAGGATTGCCGCTCGTCAGTGCTTGGTGTCTCTACGTTCCCTCACCCCTCAAGCCCCTCCCCCCCCTCTGTAGATCGCGTAGTTTGCGGAGAGTTTTCTCTCCATCAGTGAAGGATCGTCGACCTTCCGCAGCCGACGCGAGGAATGCGACAAGGAGGATATTTCGCCACAACTGATTGGCCGTGAGGAGTCCAAGTACACCCACTATATGCGCTTGCTGCCGCCGGCGGGAGATGTGCATAAACCAGGTGCCCAACAATTGTTTCTAGTGCAAGTGTCATCCGTACCCTGTCGAGTATCGAGTATCAGACGTGTCATTTTTACCTTTGAGTCGGTCGGGCGCATACATACGGTACGGCAGCACACTACGTCGCCGCCAGCCAGCAGGGAACCGTTCTGATATCGATGCCGGCCGGCAAGGCGCTGTCATGCGGGCATGCCACAACTGGAACCGTCAGCCTTGACCAGTCATCCTATCATGTTCCTGCTTGTACGCAGCATACGTAGAATAAGACAGTGTCGTCTATTTACGTTGCCAGCGAGGCTCTGTCCTCGTGACCGCTGCCTTCGGGTCTCTAGCAACCCTGATCCCCGCCCCTACGCTGAGGATTGGTCACCTCCATCATTCAGGTGATTCACGGCGATAAGCCGCAATCGAGATCCATTGACATGTGCGACCGTCCCCCGCGTCCGACAGGCTTGGCCCTCACCGACGTTGTTGTGTGCGCCGTCAGGCGCGGCCCGCCGCAAAAGGCGGTCCCATACGCACAGCCATGGCATTTAACCTTGGTCCACGGGAGAAGCACCGGGAGGATAATGACCGGACAAGCGGCATGTGCCTTCTCTCACCGGGGTTTGATATTGGCTCCCTCGGGATGGGAATTTTACGGCACCCACGCAGTAGTACCGTACACTGCGGGGGTGCCAAGGGAAACGGGCGAGGCGGCGAGACACGCAAGTAACAACGGTTCAATCACGTCCATTCTAGAAACGCCCGAGAAGAAACGCCAAGATAATGCCGGACTTGGTCCGAGGAGATAAAGGGCTCGGAGGCAAATTCAGACGACGGGTCCCTGGTGGGAAAAAAATATTCAACCGTGGCCTCAAGAAGCTTTCCTTGCTGTCGGAAGGGAAAGGCTATGAGGACCCTCGGGCGTTGCGGAGTCAAGCCGAGAGCCCAAGGGGTGGGATTGTGGTCTTTGCTTTGTTGAAGATCCGGCGAGGACTGATTCAGGCTGTTTCATACGGGATGGTGCAATGGTTGCTGAATGAGTCGGCGCTGGAGAAATCTTCGGTAGTGCCCGAGTCGGTCGGTGTGCGAACGTAGCCTTACAATGCTGCGGTACACGGCTCAAGTGTGTATGTGTGTGTGCGTGTGTCTACATACATACGCGCTCGCGTGGAGACGTTGGCGAACTTGAGACGATCGCATGTACGTGCTCAACCGCAAGAGTCATTCAGTCCTTTAGACTCTGCTCATCTTCCGGTTGAGACTGGTCAACAATACGGTTCTGTTGGTTGGGAATGAACGGAGCTCGCGACGGTGAGGGAGGGGATGGACGGTCTAGCGTCGTCCCAAGGTGGCCTTCCGTACGGAATCCCTGCGTCGCTGAGCCGTACCTCCAAGATACCTCACGGAGACTGGCCGGTCGGGACTGGAAGAGACAAGAGACCAGCGGTGAAATGGCGCCGAAGGCACCGAGCACGCCCCCCTCCATTACAGGCCTCACGGGTTATCATTCCCCAGGTTCGCTGCGAGCTTGCAATCCTCCCGCGGCCCTGTCGACCTGTGGCACCCCCTCCAGGCGCGGGGATCCAGCGATCGCCCGGCCACAAAGGACCCTGATGCGCAGAATCCACTGCAATCCGTCCTTCTACCCGTACAACCTGGGGAGGGACACATGGCGAGTTGCAGTGAATTATCTCCGGTAAGCACCAGCCACAGGCGGATGAGGTCTCGAAGTGTACATAATCAACATGTATGTGTGTGTCAGGCCGCTCCTCCCGTCTGTTGGTCCAGAGAGAGAAACGATGGGCAATGTCTTTGTTGTTCGTAAGATGGTCAAATCACCGTTGGGTCGCCATTTACGGCCGAGAATTTGGATCCGTTTGACGTGGCCGAACCAATAAGTGGCAGCCAACCGATGGGAGGGCAGCCGGCATCTTGATCTTGGCTCCGTAGGAGATGCGGCTGCAGGGTTTGGTTGGGCGGAGGGTGAAAGCGGGTGACTCGTCGGGACGAAAAGTAAGAACAAGTCACGAGGTTTTGGCGTGTCGGACCGCGCAAGTCCAGGTGAGCGAGCGGAGCGCCGTGATATTGTCGCGATGTCCGCCTGGTGACCGTTTTGGGCGGGAGGGGCACAATGGGAAAGTTGATGGTGGGATCAAATGGCCCATGGTGGGCGGACCGACAGCTACATCTATCTGATTGTGACATTGCGCCGTGGTAGTGAGGGGGCCATTTGAGCCAAGGTGATTGATGGTTACATCCAAACCCGATGGAAGCAAGAGCAAGCAAACGGCATGTCACAGGTCGTAAGACGACTTGGATGTTTATCAAGTTTGCACTTCTGGGGACCCAAGTCAAAGCCCCGCGGGCTAAGGTGGCCTGCCGACGACGACGTGGAAAACGTGGGCGAAGGTTAGGTTCAAGTTGGGCGGAGGTCGTGCCCAGGATGACTGGTGATGCCATATTCCAGATTCGGGGTTGCTGACTGCTGGCCTTGCGCTTGTCGTACTACGTCCCCGGCCCCGGCCCAACGCGAAGACGAGGGACGGGGTACGGGGTCCGTGAAGCCTAAAGTCTTTAAAGAATCCCCTACCCGAGCGCCGCCGGCCGCATCTGTCGGACTCGCGATGGGGTTACACCCAAGTGACAGAAACCTGAGGTATAGAGCAGGGCAGGGCAGGGCCAGATGGTGTAGTCTCGTAGAAGGGCTGCGCAGAAATGCGAGGCTCAGCCAAGCTAAGGTAAGCCCGACACCGACTTGTGGCCCCCCCCCCCCCTCCCGTCGGCGTCGGGCCAGGCAGATATCACCCAATAGCAGAATTCCAAAAGCATAAGGCCACCTCGAGGATGGGCGGTCGGGCCATGCTCGACGGGAAAGGAGGCATCGGGATTGGAAATTGCCTCACCATGGAGTCTAGCAGTGTGCGGGATGATTTGCACCGCACCATGCGGCCGGCGCCCGTTTGGCGATGGACTTTTAAGGTACGCGCCAACGCCCAAGGGCCGCCATCCGTCTCGGATTTGAGGTACCGAGACTTTGGGCATGGAACGGACCGACTTTCCTCTTTGACACGCATGGCGAGAGAGATGGCGGGATGGCGAGATGCCAGGACAGATTCGTGCGACTGGTGGATGTTGGCCGTGTTGGCCCCGACCGCCCTAGTAAGAATCCCATGTTTCTGGTCATCGCAATCGCAAATGCGGGCGGCGGACTTGACACGAGAGACACGCGCTCTGATGGTCTGTCTATATTGGTAAATGAAATGAGGGGATGGCCTGGGATCAGGACTTGGAAGAGGGGGAAGATGGCGCGCGCCGAGGCCAAAACGGAGCTGAGGACGAGAGACAAGTTAAACTGGTGGCTGGCTTCAGATGCTAGGCTGCCGCCCAAAGACCAGAGAGAGACACCTGCGCGATACGATGCGATACGGGCGATCTATCGTATAGACATGGGGGGATATTGGCGATTGATCAGAGATGGACTGATGACTTGACGGGCGAAATTGCAATGCCCACTTGATGTCGTACAGCGATGCGCGTAAGCCTCCGGATACCGAGATGACAATCGGCGGATGTCGTCTTGAATTCGACGTTGGTGGATGTCAAGCTCCGGGGCTCCAGTTGGGCGTTTCTCCAGTCTCCAACGAGGTCTCCATCAGCATCCATTGATCATTGATGATTGGTTCATATCCGGCCAGGGCCGCTGGGTACGGATGGCGTCCGTTGCTCGTTGCAGGGTTTGTCCCTTTTTTGCACAGCCCGCCAAGAATCAGGAGCAGGAAACGACACAGACCACAGACCCAGGGGCAGAAGGCCAAGGCCAAGAGATGGGGGAGATTGTGCCGTCCATCCATCCGCATTTGGGATGCCCGCCGAGGCAAGGCGCTCCCCGTCCGTCCACTGAGACGATGTCGCGTTCCCGTGCATCACCTTCAGAGGAAGACTACGTAAGACGAGCCCACGGCCGCGATGATGCTTGGACTGCATTGATATCGCGTCCGTCGGCGCTGCTCTGCTTGCCTTGCTGCCTTGTTGGTGTGTTTGGGGCATCTCTTCCTTCCAGTCTCACTCATGACACGCCTTTGTCGGTCGTCTTCCACAAAGGACACAGGAGTCGACACTCCGTACACCGCCTTGCATATCATTTTCCCGAGTCAGGAATGAGAGGCTCAATGGTGCCAAGGTTGTGGTGAATGACAAGCGCGAACCAAGGGCTGAAGCTTGGGACGATCGGCAGCAGCTATCTCGAGTTGCGAGTCTCAACGGGCGAGTAATGGTGAGGGACGCAGCCAACAAAGAGCCCTCCCCTTGCGTCAACAAGAGTCGGAGAGGGAGAAAAAAAAAAAAAAAAAAAAAAAAAAAAAAAAAAAAAAAGGGAAACGACAGGCGCTTCCAGATTATCTCTGCGGGCCGAGGAGCACTCTGTCAGATGTCACTGGCGGGAGAAGGGGTGCCAAAATTCATCAGGTCGGATAAGGGACGGAGATAAACTGGAAACGAGAGACAGTGACAGACTCTTTTCCTCGCAGGAATTGGTTAGCCCACCGCAGACTGGGGACCGTGCACTGCTCAACCCCATCTTTGAGGGAGACGCTGGTGGGACCGCCGTGGTGCAGCCCTGCAATTAGGGGACCGCAAGTCCAGGTTCAGGAGGGCGTACCCGGCTGGCGACCCTCGTGGAGGAACCGGCCGGTACCCACCGTTCGTTACCGAAGAGGCCTCCGTTACATATCGCATGTACCGTATGTACCGTCCCGTATTCCATCCAGTCTTTTATTCTTTTATCAACCCAAGCACTACCTAGCGGTTGAGAGAGCCTGAGCCTGTAAGGCAGTCTGTAAGCAGTGCCACTCGCTACCAATCTCAAGCGAAGACCGCCAGCACGATACAAGCCGCCTCAGGCGCCGCCAGCCCTGTTCAGTGGCCGCAGCAGTCCCCGTCCGCCAGGCTGGGCCTGTAGCTCTGCTGGGTTCTGTGCCGGGACCTGCCAGAGCAGTAACGGGGCCAAGGGAAACGGCGGAGCAACAAGCTCGGCAACTACGTCTAAAAGGTCCCTCGCCTCCTCCCTCCGCCAAGTGCCCGCCGAGGCTGTCCACCCTGCGTGCTAGGGCCTGGCAGGCCTGAAGCCCGCCTGAGGAGGGGAGGTAACCTGCTGCGACTTTAAACCCTTGCGAGCCCCCCCAGGTTTTCAGCCAGTGTGGGATGGGCGAGTGAGGTGAGATGCACATCTGCAAATCGTGACAGGGCGCAATGTACCTCGCCACCCAAATCAGTGGACGGAGTACCTCGGCCCCTTGCGGCGTCGCAGCGAGCAGTGACACTGAGGTGAGGTGCTTTCCCCTTCATTACACCGAATCGCCCGCGTCATTACTCGCCGCCCGCGCCAGGTTTGGGTTTGGGCGCGGGATCCGTATCATCGTCTTCGCAGCAGCCCTCGGCGTCCGCTCCGTCGCCAATCCGATGTCATCGTGTCGTTGGCATCCTGACATTTCGCCTCCTGTCAGCTTGTCTCGTCATTTCGCCGCTGGCCTGACATACTACTGTGTAGTAGAATTTGCCCGTTGCCCCCAGATCCGTATCCGTAAAGAACAAAAAAAAAAAAAAAGTCGCGGCTCCGTCGGTTTCTCTAATGTGTCCGTTTTGGTGATCAACTATTCTGGTCAATATTTTCGTCCTTTTTTCCTCGTTTGAAACGGAACCCGCAGCTTGCGGACAGCAAAAGAAAGAAAGAAAGGGAAAAAAAAAAAAACACTGTCAAAAAAAAATACGTAAAGAAAAAACAAGGGGCGTTACTATCGCGAACACGAAGAATGAGAGAGAAAAACAAAAACGAAGCGCCAAAATACACATTTCGTATTCATCTATTTTCGCCATCTTACACTCTCCTGTGCCCCGTACATCTGTTCGTCGTACACGTACAAACAAACCGCTATTGCGGCTTCTATCACGGTGTCGTGTCAACAATACCACTCTGACGGAGAATCACGATCCTCGGCTGGCTATTATCGCTCATTCAGCTCCCGGACAGTCTGACACCGAAAAAAGGGCAACCCCTCAGCTACGTCGTCGTCGTCGGCCACGGTCCAGACCTCCCAGTTCCAAGGCTATCCGGTCCAGGCTGTGTACCAGGGTCCAGACCGATCGCGAGCCTCGACTTTAACCTCACTTACACTAAGGGAGAGTCGCGCCCTCTCGTCCGCTCCGGCCGCCCAGTCCCTCCATCGGCGCCATTTTGTCGCGTACATCGGCAGGGCTGCTTGTCTCCATTCCTTGCAGTTGCAGCCACATCGCCAACTCAGAGCTACCGAACCTTAGCTCCTCACCTTACTCCTCTGCGTCGGGAGGCATCACGACTGAAGACGGTGGTACCCCCCAAGTACCTGTCCCGTTCCGGAAACCCCCGCAGGTCCAGCCAGCCCGGCCATCCAGCCCAGCCCGGCCCAGATTGGTTGGTGCAGTTGGTTGAGTTGTGAAGAGCAAGAGTGACTCTTCACTGCTGGGCCGAATCAGCGCAGCGCAGCATCGCGCCGGCATCAGCAGCATCCACCCAAAACCCGCCAATACGGCCGCGGTGTGGCAGCCTTCTGCACCGCATCCCATCGCATCTCATCCCGTCGCCGGCTCACGCACCTCAGTCAGCCTCCTCGCGCACCAGAAGCATTCCCTGTCTCCGTCATTCTGACTTGTTGGCCCAAGACGACGCTTGAGACAGCGAGACAGCAGACCCGCGTCGAGTCACCGAGATTTGGCCTGCTGCATCTGCGGCTGCACAATCCTTCCCGCCTGAGAGGTGCCATCTGCCCCGTCGAAGCGCCTTGGGCAGTTCTCCAGCTGGCTTGGGCCGCGCTGTCGTTGTCGCTGTCACTGTCGCTCCTGTCGCGCGCTGTCACCATTACGGAAGTCGCTAGCGAACCGTCCCAGCGCACACCTGTGGTCGTGGACGTCCGTCGGCCACCACCAGGCTGGGGGCAACAACGCTGTAAACGAACCGTCTCACACTCCGTTTTGAAGCCCCACACGTCCTTTCCAATTCTGCCCCTTCCCGTAAATTTTTCAGTGCCCGCCCCGCCCAGTTGCCCTACTTTGGTCTCCACCGGCATCCACTTCTCACTCTGCACAGACCGAAACCCCCTGCTCCCTCCACCCCCTGTATCTCACCCCTGGGCCCCTGTCCTCCTGTGCCCCCTGCCCCCCCTCCCTCCTTGCTCATTTTCCCACACCTTCCCGCCACGCGAGCGGCCTGAAGGTACACCTGCTTCTGCCTTGTGCCTGCCGCTGCCTCGCCTTGTGCGCGCCTTCCCACAATCCACAATCCCACAATCCATACCTTATTAACCCAGCCGCCGTCCGCTTCCGTCCCGTCTCGACGGCCTCTTCCCGTGCCTCTTCTTCTCTCTCTCTCCCACTGTCCACTGCCCTGGCACCGTCCGTCTCCAATAACCTTCACCACTGCAACTAGTGCCGGCATTGCTTCCAGCCCTCCTCGTCGCCTTAATCTATCTCTCGGTCTCGACGTCGTCCACCTTACCACTCCCATCGTCCACCATCTCCACGATCCAGCCCGTCGTCTAGCGCTGTCTCGCCCTGCCCCTTCTCACCGGCAACCAAACAGCAGAGACAAAGAAATCACTGCCCGGCCAGCCCATCGCATCTCCCGTGCTTCTCCTGGACCCTTCGCCTGCGTCTTTGTCGCTTTCGTCCAGACCCTCGCACACTCTCCCGTCATCGCGAATTCCAGCGGTCCAGATCAGATTCAGATCGACTGCTTCCCTGCCCGTCGGTCCAGCTTCTTTTCCAGGGTCCCTGTCTTAGAGGCTTAAATAACTCTCGCCGCAATCACCCCGGCTTTTCCCAAACACCACAACCAACCGCCTCGTCTACGCGAAATCACCCATTACGCGCTACTGCCGATACACAGACAAGCATAAAGGGGCCGCCCATTCCATCCCATCTTGCATCTCTTCCTGCCCGCCTCTCAACCCACTCTCAGCCGCCTTCATAACTCCACACAAAATGTCACCGGCCCAAGACCAGTACTACTACGTTATTCCCAACCTGCGCGCCATGGACCCCAACGCTAGGGAAGTCGACCTGGCGTCGCAGAGCTGGATTCAAGCCACCATCATCGAGGACGAAGATCTCATGTTTGGCGGCAAATCATTGAGCACCTGGTACGAGGAGGAGAGACGACGCCTCAGCAACGGCTCGTCTGATGAGGAGGAGCATCGTGGTCGCCAGAGGGTAGGTCGCACACCGCCGCACGAGGTTCAGCGACGTATAGCTAACGTGGCTAAGGTCCGCAAGCATCACTCTTCTCACAAACACCACCACAAGTCGGCGCAACATTCCAGTGGCTCCGACAAGAAGCACTGAGCGCACTCTTACCCGATACATACCATCTCTTTCGGTATAGACCGTCTCAACCACGATACCCCTCGCGAGCGCTCGAATTCCATACCCCTTTTCACGTCGACCTATCGCCTCCGTCGCGACGGACCCCGTAGCCGGCTTGCGCAGTTCATTTCCTCTCCTTGTCCAATACCCGTCTCCGTGTGGCATTGGGTACACCGGCGTTTGTTTTTTATCAGCGTTGCATGTTTCGGTCGGATCACTAGAAGGCTGTGTTTACAAAGAAGACAACGACCAACCAGCATGGGAACCCTGGCGCCAAACCGAGATATACGCATTTCTCCGGCACCACCTTTCGTTTAATTGTTATTGCATTGATCGCAACGGCCTGCGATAGCGTCATGATTCGCATCTAGAAGGTTCTGGGTCATCATCATCACCATCATCACCAGGCACTCCTCGACTATTACGTCGAGATCTGGCATGTTTTGTGCGTGTGGGAAACCACGTCCAACACCGGGGTTGTTTTTTTGCAGTGGAGGCTTCATTCACGATTCGTTCCCTTGGCGGAACAGCGTGGCTACAGGTTAGCAGGATTAGATAGTTGCGAGGCAACGCATGGTACAGGTGGAGCTCATGTCCATGTCGAGTAGCGGTGAGAATCTCGCTCTCCACACGACATGGGCCTCCGAGATTGAATACAAAGAAGTTAAAGTACCTCCCGAGTTCTTATCGCAGATGTGATTTCGTGCAAACTTTTCCCCGTCCACCCGACTTGGACTTCGCTGACACCGTCGGAGCATTTGGCAATTTGGGCACTGACCGCCCCGAGCTCTTTGCTAATCTTTGGGGGACAGAGGCCCTGACGACAACGCAGATCTCATGCCAGTTGTCGTCAAGATAATCATGGGACGGCCTCGCAGACCGCATTGCCTCTAGTCATGGGTGCCCAACCGTTGAGTCACCAGCACTGCAAATCCAACGAACGGGGTTCGTTGAAGGTTCTCTCTTCATGGTGGTGGTACCTGATTGGGAACCAGATTTTGCACGTTAGGGCTGCAGCTCTTCCCTCCCGTCTGGCGAGTCTGGAGAGGACGTTGCATGCGCTGCATGCATGCGTTAGTGTTGCCTGCCCAGTGGGTTCGGCCGGGAGGGAATGTGGGATGCGGGCCATTTGTCCGGCATCGGACACGTGCGAAACCTGGGAAAGAAGGTGATCCCGATCCAATGCCGAAGGCCGGGACATTCACGACCCAGACTCACGACAACCACAACTGCAAAGTCATGGATGACGAAACCAGCCCAGAGCTATGGAGCTTCTAGAAATAAGCACAAGCTCGGCTGGTCCTCAAATGGAAATATGTTGGTCCCCGGTACTATTGTGGCTATGAGCCCGTGACCGTGGTTACCCAAAGATCATGTCAGCGAAACTACAGCCAGCTATGAGGTTACCGACGCGCCTATGCTCGCCGCACGAGACAGAACAATGCCAAAAAGCCATCCTGATGACACCTGCGGCGCAATCAAGCAGTAGGTAGCCGTCCATGTTCAATCTAACTCGGTGGTGTCGTAGCACAGCATTGCGGGATTCAGGTGAATTGGCATTGCCTCATTAGGAAATTGGCCGTACCTCACATCTCCCGTCATTGCAGACAACTCAGCCTTGTGCTTATCCTTGCTGAAAAGGGTTAATGAACGGCCCGGATATCTGTGGTCATTGTTCCTTTTTGTAAGGCGCAGTTCTGCAGGCTCTCCATTTGATGTTTTGCAAGTTTGCAAGACTTCGAGGTTAAGAGGTACGGATACCAAGCACCGTGTTTTGTTTGCTAGTCAAATCAAGAGAAGGCTAGCAGATTATGATGTAATTCCTAAATGTTGGTTCGAGATATACGGAAATAAGTATAAAAGTTGGGCTCTCGCTCGAACTGGATGCTTTTGTCTTCGCTTCCATTCCACAAGCAACTTGACCTCAGCCTACTCACCTCCGAGTTACACCAATAACTTCGATCACGACCGATACATCCACTTCTCATTTCAGATGGTTCGGCTACTGAATCATCTTGTGCCAGTAGGTATTATCTTACATGCGGCCTCCGCAAATACCAGCTCAGGTGGTAAAATCGATTGGGGTCCCTGCACAGACTTCGCAATCAAGGAAGCCATCGAATGCGCGAACTTGACCGTCCCACTTGACTACACCCAGCTCAGCTCCGATAAGACGCTGGATCTTCAGCTTCTTCGGGTCCCCGCCGCCCGCCAGCCCTCTAAAGGAAGCATTCTGTTCAACTTCGGAGGTCCAAGCATCCCTGGGCGGCCTATCCTGGCTTCTGGTGGACCAGTCTTTAGCAAGTAAGCCATGGATGCAAGCCAGTGAGTATGGGTTGAGTTTTACTAAAAAGACATGATTACAGTGTTACCAGCGAGTGCCACGACCTCGTGACGTTTGACCCACGGTAAAGTGTCCCCCTCCCCTGGGCTGAGAGGCGTTCTCGTCAGAAGCCTTGCAGACTAATTATGAAGACCATCAAGCTAACAGTGATAGTGGAACCGGGAATACCTTAACCTTCTCATGCTACGAGAGCAATGAAGAGAGAGATGCTTTCGTCCTGAAGAACCCGCAGGCATGGGGCCTTTTCAAAAGGCCCGGCGGTTGGGCAAATTCTTCCGACATCACTCCTGCCAGATATTGGACTTCTTCCAAGCTCCTCGCCGATCAGTGCTACAAGAACAGTAATGAGACTGGAGGCCTGATAGGTACAGCGTTTGTGGTTAGGGACATGATGCAGATTGTTGATGCCCTCGGCGAGGATGGGCTGCTGAGATACTGGGGTGCGTGATCTCCTTGTTCTCAAAACGAATCCTTAAAACTGACTCTTTAGGCGGATCATACGGCACTCTACTTGGTCAGACAGCTGCAGCAATGTTCCCCGACAGAATTGATAGAATGGTATTGGACGGAAACATGAATGGCCATGAGTATTGGCGTGGACAGTAAGTCTTGGCTCTCTCGCCCTCCTAGGATATAGCTGACCCGCCATTAATCCAGGGACGACCAGCAGTGGACTGACTCAGATGAAGTCTTCAGCGCCATTTTCAAAAACTGCATTGCTACCCCCACCACATGTCCCCTGGCCAGCAGAAATATGACGGCAGCCGAACTTGAGGAGGCAGTTTACGACCTCATCAGTGAAGTCAATGACCGTCCTGTTCCATTCAATAGCACCCTCATAGATTACAACCTGGTGAAGACGGGTATCATGTCGGCTCTTTATGACCCAGGACATTGGCCTGTTTTGCGCCTAGGCCTCGACAACCTCATGTCCGGAAATTACACCGGTTTCATGAATGCTTGGATGGAACTAGCGGAAAGCTATGACAGCAATGGCGGTGACGGTGAGGTACAGATGGGAATCAGGTGCGGCGACAAGATTCCGCGGGTGTCTAGCCTGCAGGAATTCATGCCGATATTTGAGCGCCAGTCCCGGTTCAGTCGCATCTTTGGCGACGTCCAGACGGGACTGCTGATGGTTTGCGCGAACTGGAGGATGCCTGCCAAGGAGCAATACGACGGTGACTTCAGGGTCAAGACGAAGCATCCTATCCTGTTCATCGGGAACACTGCCGACGCAATGACACCGCTGGTCTCCGCCCACAATATGAGCGCCGCATTCGAGGGAAGTATTGTTCTTCACAACAACGGTTATGGGGTAAGAATTCTTGGGCCTTGGTGAACTTGATTCTTGGGCTGACGTCATGAAACTGTAGCATGGTTCTATTACCACATCGAGTTGTACTGCTCAGTTGACGGCCGAGTACTACGTTAACGGGACGCTTCCTAAGGCAGACACATTTTGCGAGCTGGACAATTCAATTGTCCTTGAGCCAAAATCTCTAAACAACTAACAATGCTCACTTTGTTTCTTCCTTATATCATCCCCTGAAGCGTATACTTGGAAGCTGAGGATTTGAACATTTTGAATAAACAAAACCTAAGCAGGCAATTTCACGAAAGCTGTGCCGGCAAGCCATACCCGCTGATCATCAAGCCGAAAGACCGCGCTGAAGCGCTGTTACATAGGCTTGGAAATCCGGGTTGGACCTTCTTAGAGGACAGTCTGTGGTGGAACACGGAAGACATCAGAGCTGCCGGCCCTGCTTGAGGAACGAGGCTACCAGGGGCACAGTTTGTTTTATTCCGACCGATACCTTATTGTAGGATATTCTGTATGTTAAAGACTGAGTTATTCTGTGTTTGTTCTATCACGCTTGATGGTCTGAGTGTTTTTGGAAGCATGTTTTAGCTGCAAGGGAGACCGAAATAATACCAAGAGTGTTCGTTTTGAGAACACAGCTTTGAGTCAATTATCAGAGTTCTGGTCTTTCTGTCATCGAAGCGAAGAGAAAATGGCAAAAATGGTTTACGCAACAAGATCAATGTAAATTCGAAAACAAGCTCTATCTCGTGAAAAGCCTAGAGCTTCGTGTTTAGAAGCGAATGAAGAACCATGTTCCCCTCCAAGTATAATCTCACATCAGTACACTGACCATCTTCCATCCAAAATCCTGACCCGTCCTCCGCAGTTGACAGTTAAAATGAAGATCGAACCTTCCATAACTTCTGTGGAACACGTCAGCAGGAGCAGCGTCAGAGACAAGAAAACATACCAGCATGGAAGAACGCCGAGGCGATAGCAGCATTACGTTATTGCCATTAGCAGCCGTTGGGCCGGTCAGACAGGCACTGCTTGACACAAGTGCGTTCCAGACGCACATCGGGCGACCATCCGGACACCAGAGCATTCTTCTTGCATCGGTTCATAGTCTTTTTCGCAGCAGAGAACAGGTTGCGGGTTTGGCCGCCAGAAACGCGCCTGTTCCAGCTCATGCAGCACCTGTTGTTGGACGTGACGTGGGGATCGGACCAGCAATGGTGCGAGTAGGGCGCCAGGTCTCTCGTGGCCCAAGCAGAGCCCCCGAGGATGTCAAACAGCCTGCCACAGATGCCCGTACGAGCGCGGTTGCTGGTGCTGCAGTGGACGGTGTTGTCTCCGCATGCGTTGGGCTGGTTGCCCTCGAGGTCTCTCTCGACAGCACCTCCGTCGACAGTGGCCAGGGCCGGGTCGTTGAAGACTTCGAGCAGACCGCCCTCAATGACCTCCACATAGACGAGGTTTGGGGCCGATGCGTTAGTGGCGGCGAGGAGCTCGGCCTTGCCCTCCTGAGGGTCGATTACGGTCTCCGGGTCTTGCTGCTGGCGTTGGGTCAGTCCCTCGGGTGTAGCCAAGGCGACCGAGGCGAGGGAGGCAACGAGGGCGATGGTGAAACGCATGGCGATAGATATTCTGTTTGGTGTTATTAAGAAATAACTCTATCCAGGACAGAGAAGCTACCTGTGATCCTGAGGTGATGTTGGAAGGTAGTGTGGTGTTTGCTGAATGATGCTGATGTGGATTGGAGTTTGCAAAAGAACAGAGTTATTGCTAGTACTTATATACATTCTTAGTTTTTTCTTGGCTTTCCTCGAGATACTCGCTTCGCTGACAATGTGAAAAGCACCGAGAATGCTCGCATGCTCTCCAGCCCCGTTCGAGACCAAGAAGGCATCATACTAGGTTTACTATTTCCAAAGTTACTTGTTATTTCTCAATTCGATGTGATCCAGACTGCTGAAACTGTCAGCTGAGACGGCAAGATGACATGTCTAAACACTATCAAGGAATATGTGAGTGGAGGTTCAGATTCAAAGCATTTCGGGATATTCAAATCTTTACTCAGCCCAGAACCCACTCAAGGCCGCTCGCGATACCTTGTCCAAAGACCAGATCGGTTCGCTATCAGCCCTTGAGTTCACAAAGTACCGTAGGAACTGTGGCGTTTTAGGCGCTTGCCCTTCCCGTCAGCCTGCAAGAAGGCAAGATTTGTAGCGGTCTGATCTACAAGAACTCGTAACTGGTCAAACCTCCCAGCTCTGAGGCGCAAATCCGAGGACCGCCGTTACTAAACCCAACACATTTGTCGGCACTGTCTCATCCATAACCTAAGGCTGAGTCTTGGCATGGAGGAAGCGGAGCAAGCCGACAAATTCCCAATACACATCTCAGCAAGGGAGCTGAAAAGGCAAAAATGTCCGTTTACGTGAATATTTAGAGAGAACTTGTGGATCTTGTCTTGGATGCCTCAGGAGGGATCGAGCACGCCGAGCCGCATGTTAATCCGAGACCTATCATATCTGGCATTGGCTGAGATGAGACGAAGAGGACAGCAGGGCGATCTTCAGCCCAAGAGGGCAGTAAGACATAAGAGAGTCAGATCATAGTAAGCCGTCGAGAATGAACCGCGCGTCCGAGGCACTGCTTGGCAAGACACTCCAAGAGCTGAATCCCTCTCTTACTGATTTTTCTTCACAGCTGCTCGCTGAAAGTGGAACAGAGCAACAGATACTGTGATGAACATATACTTCTGCGTTAGTTTGTGCTGAGGGTTGATGCGACAGGAGACGTCGAGAGGACGACCAGTGAGCAATGTGACGACACGAGATATCCGACATGAACAAATGACAAGTCGCTATTGCTTCTGCTACCGTGACCTCGTGGTAAAAGGGGTCTCTACACTGGGGCACTTGTGGCTGTGTGATTATATAAGGCTTGTTGTGCCTAGCCCGCTACCTACCTGGTGGTATGTCGATTGCTTTGCTGTTACGTAGATCGATGGATCCATCAATGTCTTGACCAAAGCCGACAACATCATTACCTCCCGGATACAAAGTTCTTTCTTAATTCTTAGGTTCTTCTGACTGAACGCCGCCGCGACATCGCCTCAATTTTGGGCAATGTCGGAATGTTGATTGTCCTCCATGAAAGGCCACAGACTGAGGAGCTTATCAATGTTCTCGAGATTCTCCCCATCTTCATTCTATTACAACTCCACGGCAAAACATCTGTGGCAATGTTGTCTCCTACTGGGGCATGGATGCGTGTTACATGGATATGGACGAAGCTGACAGCTGGCTTCTGAAGCCTTCATACCGTATCAAATTAACTGGAGTTATCAAAAGGCCTGTGATTCACCGAATTCTCATCTCGAACCTCAATCTCATTCTGCAATCGCTTCTGGGTAATCGAAGTGCCTGATCATTGAGCCAAAGGTACAGGCTGCCCTGAATTGTGTATTTGTATTAATGTGTGATCATAGCTAGATGAGAAAAATATTGTCGATAAGTACAAAGAGATCAAGGATTGGCCCGAAGACGATGTACGCAGAGAAGGCTTTGACGGACGACATATTCGCAACATCGTGACCACCTCTTTGGGCCCTCCTCGAGCTGAGAGCACTTATCGTGGGCAAGAGGGCAAATTGAACAAGTCGCACGTGAAGAGGGCATTTACCGACGTCAGTACTTTCAAGCGTGACTTCAGCACTCAGATGCAATGCCAGACGCCGTTTAGGCTCAGCTCTGACTAAATTCTCCCCGAATTCTGCCCTCTGTTAGAACTTGTCCCTTTCAACCATTCGAGCTCAAGAAAGACAGCGCAAAGAGGAAAACAGCCCTATATTTAGGATAGCCGTAGTTATAGGCATAATTTCTTGCATTTTATTAGGTAGAATGTTCTGAGGAATGGAGGTGTTACGGAACCTTGGCTGCCATCTTCAAAGTGGAAAGCTGGCCCTTGCACTCCTCGCGGCCTTGCTTGTTGAGGGCCTTGCTTTTACCGGTTAAACACCAAACTCCCATGAAATCAGCCCCCTATGGAAGGAGTGGGCCCCTTAGAAACCCAACGCGCTATTGAATAGAGTCGCAGTCGATGCGTCCTTGGTGCCTGCTGCTGCGACCTTGGCCTTGGCCTGCTGACATTGGTCTTTGGCAGCCTGGTTTGCTTCGCAGACGTTGGTGAGTTGGTCGCAGATCCGGTTGGTGATGATACTGGGGTTCAGAGCATCTTGCTGCCCCTTTGCAACAAGAGGATCGGTGGGCAGAAATGTGCCCTGGTCTGCTTTGCGTCCGGCACGGCCGAGCTGGAAGTCCATAGTGGGAGTGCATTTGCCAAAGTCAGCCCCGCCGGTTTGCCGCTTGATGGTGGCCGCTGAGGCGCTTATGGCGCTGAGGAAGACAACGATTGCGATTTTGGTTTGCATGGTGACGTAAAGAACGGATGGCAGATTGAAAATAGCTTCGGATGAAGGTATGTGGCTGGTGAAAGAGCGAGGGGGTGAGGTAATGAAGAGACCGACGTTGTATTAAAATCAAAAACAAAATTCTCAGAACTTGGGTGAAGAATTGAGTTCAACTCGATAACGAAAGGCTTTGGGATGATTTGAATCGTGATTCAAGCCAAGTCCACGGCGAGTCGGTCGCTTTATGTAGGCAGTATGGCAGCACAAGACACCGAGAAGGTTGAAGCTCAGACTGCCCTGAGGCGGAGGCGATCAGCGCAAAGCCGGTTCGGAACTTTGGGCGAAGCAAGTTCAGACGGCAGTGTTTGAGGTTGGACCTTGAAGATTCAGGCACGCATGGCAGAAGTGGCGGCATAGCTTGGTGATTGGGCCATATGATCTGCACCCATTGGCGGAGATCAGGGCTTCCTTGCAAGATCAAATGGCATGACATGAGATGAGGCAGTTGAGGAGAAACTGAGGCGCGGAATGACAACGGCGGCGAAACTGCGAGGGGGTGCGACACCACAAGTGGCTGGAGGGAGACAGCCAGACTTACTCGAGGACACACCTCCGCTTCGAGTGGCTGTGGTCAGGAGCTGCTCCCGTCACTGCTGAAGCAAGCTGAGCTGCCATGGCTGGAAGCAGAAACTTTTACCGAAACCAAAGCAAACTTGCACATTAAAGCGCCTTTTTGCCAGAACGAGCTTTGGCGATGCCTCTGCGTCCAGTTCATCAGCAGGATTAGGCGTGCCGTGTTGTCCGTGAGGCTGTTTCCACTTTGCTCTGTCGGTGCCGAATGCCGGGGCGCCGCTCGGGATGGATGGCCGCAACGGGCCCGAAACCGCACAGGTTTGGGGTTCGCTGAAGATACTTCGAATGCTTCGAGTGGATGCAACCGAAATGCGCTGTCAATTCGAAGGTCCTATTGGAACCAATTTGCTCGAACGAAAGGTTTGCGCGACCGTTGGCTCTGACAAGCTCTAGCAGCCTGCGAGACGATGACAAGCTGACAACGAGCTTTCCCTCAGGAAATCTTGCTCAGGGCCAAGGTGTCATATGCCAAGGGAGGGTGTGGCTGGAGCGGGGCGCACCAACCGGTGGGTCCCCGGTGGTCAGCTACACAGTGTGACGACGCGAGCCCTGACTAATAAGGTGGTGTGGGTTTAGGCTATATGGAAGGGTAATCCTAAAGGCTGGATATGTGTAAGTGTGCTGGAAGCGGCCTTAAGGCGGCGCTACTAGCATGTAAGGGTGTTTTTGTATATACGTGGCTTTTTACCTTTTTTTACTTATATATAGGGGTAATAGGGGCCCCGGCGGAAGAGCCCTTATAAAGTGAAGTTGTCGGATTCAAGGGTCAATTCGTGATATATTTAATTGTGTGTAAATTTTCTTGTTCTCCCTCTTCTTCAGCGGCGAACTTAGCCCTTAAGGTGGCTAGTTTAAGGGTGTATTTCGGCCTATCATTATTCTGCGCTATGCGCGCCCTTTGAGTACGCCGGAAGTGTACTAGGCGCTTAGTATAGCGGATTCGATACGTCCCTTTAGGGAGGCCTCCGTCTAGTGGACTTCCTATTACCTAATCTGCCCTTTAATAGCTATTTCTAAGTGTTATAATTATTTTTAAATTTGAATTCCGTTTTTCTATAACGTAGTTCATCATTAAGCGGGACACCATCATTGACCGGGATACTTTCCCCACTTTTATTATCCTCTAATTTTAATACGTCTTTTTTTCCATTATATAATACCTAATACTTTATCTAAAAATAGGATTAATTTAGTAATTAAAGTGATTCGATTAACTCTACAATTAAGTATCCGACGCATAGTAATTATTTATAACGTTCCTAAAGCTACCCTCTACACCAGAATAAATGGTCAAACTACTAAAGCCGATAATATTAATATACGATTGAATTTGATAGAGACCGAGGAGGAGGCAATTATTTAATATATTATTAACCTGGATTCTCGAGGATTCTCACCTTGACGCGTGGATATAGAAGATATAGTTAATATACTACTCTGGAAGTGTACTTCCCGACCGGTTAGGAAGTGCTGGATAGAACGCTTTATCCAGCGATGCCCAAAACTTAAGATGCGATTTTCTCGTATTTATGATTATTAGAGAGGCCTCTATAAAAGTCCTATAATTATTAAATTTTGGTTTTGATTTATAGTTAATATATGATTGAAATACAGTATTATAAACAAAGATTTTTATAACTTCGATAAAACCGGTTTTATAATAATTATAATCCGGCCTAGAATAATTATTATACGTTCTAATTAGATTAGGAAACTAAAAAAAGTTTAACCTAGTAATAGAGAATAGGTAATAGTGATTTATTATATTATTAGTGATAATTATATAATATTTTTTCTTTTGGTGATTTAGGGCTACTTTTACTTTGTGAGTTAATACTCCGAGGCTCAGATTCCGGATAGCTGGGTAGTTAAAACAACTTCTAATGAATGGACTGATAACGAGACTGCCCTTTAATAGTTTCAGCATTTCGATAAACATTTAAAATAGTAATTAAGAGGTATATATCGGATATTAGTTATCGATAACTATAAAAACCACGTCAATAGCGATTTCGAGGAGTATTATAAGAAGAATAAAATTATAACTATCTACCTACTTGCTTATTTATCACATCTAACCTAACCTCTCGACGTTAGTTGTTATAGTGTGTTGAAGTTGAGATATGGCTCTTAGATTAAGTACTTTATTAAGGCCTGGATTACCTATATTATTAAACCCGAGTTCTTCCTCGTATTTAAGGCCGTATTCCTTTAAACCTTTACTTAGGAAAACGTTTATAGGGGTTTTAGAGGAGCTAAACTTATTTCTTATAACCCTCAAACTATCCTTTCTAAGTTGGATATATAATTATAGACATTAATAACCCCGAACACCCCTATTAGGCTACTCGACCCTTGGGTTTCTAAGACACCTTAAACCATTAACGAGGTTATCTCTTAGTCTTCACTTATAAAGGAAAAAGTCTCTAAGTATTAGGGAAGCTCATTAACACTAATTTATGAAATTACCGATAAGTTTTTAAAAGGTTTATAGTATATTTCTTATATAACTGCCCTTGTGGAAGAAGAGTTACACTATCTTTGAGATGTAAATACGGCTTTTAGTAAATATTATAAAGCCAAAAGAACTAAATTATCGGATAAAAGGGTATTAGAAGGGTCTTAGGTAAGGGATACTATGGTTAAAAAGGGTATTATTAAAGAGGAAGGGTGTGAAGAGGAGGAAAACAAGGGGTTATTAAAGTGTCGTCGGATAGGTTTATGATATTATGGTATTTATCGTAAAATCGGTTATAATATAAGAACCTGTTTAGAGGTTGTGGAAATAAGTAGTTTAAGTGATTCTGAGTAGTTATAATTAATTTAATTAATTTTAGTTAAGATATGGAAGTTATTAGTGATAAAGGTGGGAAAAGTGTCCTGGTCGATGATGGTGTCCCGCTTGATGATGAACCACGTTATAGGGAGTTGTATTTATAAAGTGGATATTAGTTAGTTTATGAAGATGGTTTTTTTTTGTTGTGTATGATAGGGTGAGAAGCTCGGGTTTTATTGTTGATGTTGTAGTTCTTTATTGTTTATTTATTTTTTATGCGATGGTCCTACTGAAAAGTCGTATTATAAGTGTTTGAGAGTTTTTCTAATTTAGTGTATTATTGGTGAAACTCGTATTTGAAGCGATTTTTAAAGTGTTTTTAGAATTATTCGGTGTAGTTCCGTATTTTAAACAAAGGAAGTGTATTAAGTAGAGGTATTAGAGTACTCGATTCATAGTATAGTGGTGATTTGGCCCTGGGTTCTGATTAAAGTATACGAGATAGCTTATGGTGAATACGATATCCGGGTATATTATTATAGTTGTGTATATAATAGTTCCGATTTTATGTTGGTATTTTTTAATCTCTTATGGTTCGGTTATCCCTTTATAAGAGAAAAGTTTAATAATTATTATAGGGGTATTATAGTGTATTTTGAACAGCTTATTAACGTTTAATAGGAGTTTTTTCACCTTTTTAGTAAATATTAATTATAAGAGTTAGATCTTCTTAGCTTATCGGTCCCTTAGAACTTTAATTCCTTAGAACTATTATAACTTATAACCACCTTTTAGATGGTATCGTTTCTAAAATCGTTTTACTAACACTATTACCTCGTTATAAAACTTATAAGGGAAAGTTAAAACGTAGTCGTTAATATAAAAGAAGAACATAACTTATTACTTCTACTAATAGCAGTTCTCTCCGGTAATTTGTTAAAAGCCGAGTTCGAGGAGCCCGTTTTTTAGGTGTTTTTATTAAAGTAGAGGGGACCTCCTGCGAAGGGCTAGTCCTAGGCCTTGTCTCAACCGAAAGGTAGCCAAATACTGTTTATTTCAAGCTGAAGAGGAAAAGGGTAAACTATAATATGGCGCGAAATCTCTGTTTCCTAGGGGGTGGGCGCTAATGGGGCGCTAGTGGGGCACTAGTGTAAACACGGGCATAGCCCGGGTATAATCACCGGGTTTAGCCCGTGATACTACCCCCCTCCTCCCCCCCTACGCAGCTTTTAGTTCCTAGCTAGCCTCCTAGGGGGGCACCTACGTATACGCTATATCCCCGTCATTCTCTAATATTAGCCCATAATACTCCTCGTAACGGTCCAACACCTCCGTTTCCTCTATAATACCAGCTAACTCCTACGTAGGGTTAATATAACCCTCCCACTTCACTAGGACTTTACGTTTTCTCCCTTTACCCACCATTTTCCATTTAATAATATAAATCTCCTCTATTTACCACTTATCCTCACCATCTATTTCCCCAGGTGACCACTAGTACTAGAATTGTGGTACTCCTATATAACCCTTATTCATAATAAGTTCGAAGGGTCGTTATCATCTTTTCCTCCGGGAACCCATACTTCGTCCCGGAACGTCAGCCTCTACTACTTATTAATCGCATATTCCGCGATCTGGCCCTTTAGCTATAACTCTGGTAGGAAACTGCGTTATCCCTGTTTTACCGCCTCGTAAACTCAACGGTATAACCTATCTTCTTTAATAGTTTAGTCCCAAAGTGTTTTATAATTCGCTATTATTTACGAACATTATTATATATAAGAGTATTAGTAAGTCGTTTATGGTATAGCTCACCTAGGGGGTACTAGTTCTTTCCTTAGGGATAGTGTAGTTAGGTATTAATTAGAGTACACGTCCCTGTTTTCTCTTATCGTCCTAACCTTAAAGGGCGTCCTACTCCCTCCGAGAAAGGGCATCGGGGACTACTACTTCCTTTCTTAGTTAATACTCTAAATAAAAGTCGTATTAGGTTAACTCTTTTATTTACTAACTCTACTTCTCGGTGAGGCGCTACTTCCTTATAAAGTATTCAAAGCTTTTATAATCCATAAAAATCTTAAAATTACCTATACTTCGTAGTTCTACTTTCTAGGCCTCGGCCAGCGATAACTTCTGTGAGTGGAATGCGATGGGGTACTAGTGCTCATCGGAGTCTTCTTATATAAGGGTGCTGCCCAAGGTAAACCCTGAATAGTCTATCTCCATTGTTGTTTTTCTTTTAGGGTTAAAGCGGCGAAGTACCGGCTCTATACTAAATAGCCGCTTAAGCTCCTGGAATCCTTTTTCTTAACTAGGTCCCTAGTGGAACATAGTCGACTTTTTCGTAAACCTCATAAGGGGCTTAATAATAATGGTATAGTTGGGTATAAAAATACGATAATAATTCGTAAACCCAAAGAAACTTCTAACCCCCTTTATAATCTTCACGATCTTAACTAAAAAAGTACACTTCTTAGGGTCTAGTCGTAGTCCAGCCTCTACTAAGCGCCGGAGGACCACCCGTACCTTCTCTTCGTACTTCTTTTTTAACCTAAACGTATAAATTAGGACATTATCCAAATAAGTGGTAATAAAGTCATCTAAGAAGTCTTAGAGAGTTATATTAATATACTATTAGAACGTAGTTAGGGCCCCGGTGAGTTTAAAAGGGTAAACTAACTATTCGAAGAGTCCATATCTCATATAAAATACTATTTTCTCAACATCTTCTTTTATAATCCGAATCTTATAAAACACAACTATAACATTAAACTTCGTATACTACTACATAACAGCTACTTATCGGAGGGTCTCTAATATAAGTAGTAGTGGATAACGGTCCTTTTTTATAATACTATTAAAGGCTTAGTAATTAACGTAGAACCGAATTCCTCCACTAGGCTTCTTAATAAATAATACTAGGGCACCCACTAGTGAGCTGTTAACTCGAATAAACCCTTTATCTAATAGGTCCTTTAGTATCTTCTTTAGGACTAAGAGTTCCTTACGGGATATCCCATATAAGGGTCCCCATAAAAGTATAAGCTCCTAGCCGTGAGCATCCTTAATAAGGGGGATCTTATGGTTAACCCCTGGTCTCTTAGGGGGTACCGAGTACACCTTCTCTAAGTCGAATAGGTTTTTAAACTCCTTATAAACCCAGCCTAGGACGAGTTCCTTTATATCCATAAACTTCTTTTTTTTTAGTGTATCCTCGATGTCCCTTAAGCTTATAATTATAGCCTGGGCCTTTAGTGCCCTCTAATACTTTACTCGTCGGTATATAATTATAAACGTAGGGACTATTAGTAATCGGACTATATAAATCTCTTTTATAATAACTAGTTCTTCCTAATTAGAGAAGTATACATTTACTCCTCCTTTACTATGGTGCACCTACTAGGTAACGGTGTTATATATTATACGGTTCGCTTTTATTTATGGCTTCCCTAAGTATATGGGGGGGTTTAGGCCCTTTACTACGTATACGTAAATTTTCTGAGTATAGCCACTTAATTCTAGATCTAGGACAACCACACCCTGGGTATTACTAGGTGATGGCCCGTTTTACGTATACCCTCGTAGGGCATACTTCTTCCGATCCACTAGTGGTAGTCGGAGGCGTTTAGAGAGAGATTAATCCACTATTATATAAACGTCGTAGTTAGTATCGATGAGGGTATGTATTAAATGTCCTTTATTAATCCTTACCTGAATAGTGGTTAACCCTTAGCTCCTCTACTACTACTCTTCTTAGTAGGACTCCCATCCTTTAACTTTTTCCTTCATCAGCTCTAGTACCCGACTTTGTACTAGAGTTACTCTTTTCCCGAGTTATCCTCACTAAAAAAGGTATTAGTGACTTCTCGGTCCTCTTCTTTTAACCCGGGATCCTTTTACTTTTTTATTACCTTAATACGGGCAACCTTCGCTTACCTAGGAACCTTTTTTTAGTAATTCCTAGTAATATGACCTTTTTTACTATAATAAAAGTATTTATAGTGGTCCACTGGTGGGTTACCCGAGGAGTAGTAGTGGTGGTGGTCCTTCTCCTCTTTTTAAATTAATGAGGTACGGGTAACGCTAATTATCTAAACATCTCCATTACGATCTTTTTGTGGAGGGGCTGGGGTTAGGGACCAGTAATACTCCCGTTTAGTAGCGATAATTGTTATATACTCTAACTTCTAAGTAACGTCCTATACCCTAGTAAGTTACTAAGTGTATTCCCTTAGTAGGGAGATGGTAATTAGGTGCTCTTTTAGGTGGGAAATAAGGGCGTTTTCTAATATAATAATCTTAATAGTATCGGGCCACGTACTACCTCCTATATCTATTATTATTCGTTTAAATTTTAGTAAGAAAATAGCTAACTTCTCGTTATTTTTCTAATAGAGGGTCTATAATTGGGCTATGGTTTAGGGTTAAGTGTTCGGGTTTTGGTAAGTCTTATTAAGGTAAGATATAAAATCTTTGGGGTTATATTAGCCTTTAGGCCCCCCAACTACGTAGAACGTGGTAACCATTTACTAGGGACTAGTGTCCAAATAAGAGTTAATTAGGTATTATAGTTCCTAGTTAATAGAGTAGAATACTTTGTCTATGGCGATCTTATCCCTTATCTACTACACCTAAGAAGAGTAGTCCTTTTGCTTCCCCGAGAACTTTGAGGGTGTTAGTAGCGGTTTACGGTGTGTTAGTGTTTTTATTATGAGGTAGTGGTTACCTATTAGCGGGGCTTTGGTGCCTGCATCTTCTATAAGGGTCAATATCGTCGCCCCTGAACCTCGGCTTCGCTCTAACTTATTAGAGAACTCAGTAATCCTCGCCTATAAGGGCCCGAGGACCTTATTTAAAGTTAATTATAATTAGGCCTATAGTTCATTAACTATTATACTAGCTAGTATCCTCTTCTTAACTAGTGGGGAGCTGTACTCTACTTAGCGTCCAACGTTCATCGATCTATTGTTAAGGAGCTATACTTAACCTAGGATTCCACTTCGTAACCAGTAAAAAGCCGGGCTCAACCTAATAGTATCTTATATAATAAATAAAACTAAGCTTGAAATATACGAAGGGCTAGTCCTAAGCCTTATCTTAACCAAAAAGTAGCTAAATACTATTTATTTTAAGTTGAAGAGGAAAAGGGTAAACTATGATATAGCGCGAAATCTCTGCTTCCTAGGGGGTGGGCGCTAATGGGGCACCGGTGGGGCACCAGTGCGAGCACGGGCATAGCCCGGGCATAACCACCGGGTTCGGCCCGTGACAAATTTAAGCTTTTAGATGCATTTAGTAAGGTTTTTATTATTTTTGAGTTACTTAGTAATAAGCTTCTTAAGTATTCAATTATAAAATATATAATTAGGGCACTTATTAGGGAAGATTAACTAGTACTTAGAGAGTTAATAACCTTGTTTTAGGTATATAGTATACGTTTTACCCTTATTAGAATTACTGGATCTATTAGTTGGGGAATACAGTCGCTTACTTTTACTTTTCCCGTTACCCCTTTTATGGCCTCCACGGTCTCTACTACAAGCCCTTTATAGTTAGGTCCTTATTTATTATAGTTTATTATCACTATTAGCCAGTCCACTAATTATCGTTATAGGTCCAAATACTCTTTATCCGGTTTTTTATACGTCCTTTATTTAGTGGAGGACTTATTAAGTTTTAATGAGGATTTTACTTAGTGTAAATATATTATTTATTACTTCGGTTCTAATTATTAACTAATAGATTTAAATCCATAGTTTAATAAGGTTTCCACTAAGGGTTTATGTGAACTCTAAAAGCTAAGTGCTCGAATATTTAGTTTATGGGACGTCTATAACCTGAGTTTTATAGAGAACACTTTCCTAGTAGCTAATCCAGTCCCTAGTATCTTTTTATATAATAAGCCTCTTCTTATTTAGATAATTTAAGATTTTAGAATATATTTCCGTTATATTTACTCGGTGTTCATATAATATATCTCTAATATGGGTTTATAGTTTAAAAACTTATTTATTAAGTCCCTTATCCGTAGTATAATAGTATTTAAGAAAGTCTGGAGTAATAATCTTATGGAATTAGTTTTAAAGTATATATACTCTTTTTATTTATTTAATATAATATTTATAATTATTATTATATTCTACTTATTATTTTTTATAAAAAGTGAGGTTCGTAGGGGATAGGTTTTTAAGAGTATAAGCTTATTTTATAGATGTTTTAGGGCTTAGGACGAATACTTTGATAGGTTCCTAAGTTGCACTACTTCTTAAGGTGCTTCTGGCCCTTTAGTGGAGTACCTTTGGGTAATCGGAGACCATTAGCCGCTCCGGTATTTAAATAATCTCTTTATAGGTTTTTTTTCCGGTGTTCTCAGAGTACTCGACCAATAAATCTATAATGTCCTATAAGTTATAGGTTTTTACCTAGGATTATAATTAGTTAAATTAAAGGACCTAGTTTTTAGTTATTTAAAGGGTGATTTTTGTAGTAGGGGTTATTATTATTATTATTAAGTAGGTATTTTGTGTAGTAATAGTGGTTATAGGTAGGGTTTAGTTTAATAGCTACTTTTAGTACGTATTAGATTATTAATTATCGGATTTAAGGGTTAATTTATAATATATTTAATTATGTGTAATTTTTCTTATTCTCGCTCTTTTTTAGGGGTAAACTTAGCCCTTAAGGTAGCTGGTTCAAGGGCGCATTTTGGCCTATTATTATTCTGCACCGCGTGCGGCCTTTAAGTACACCGGAAGTGTACTAGGCGCTTGGTACAGCGGATTCGACAGAAGTAGTTATAATCCATTGTTATTCCTACCCACTCTATATACTTAATTAGGACTTTGTTGTTATATATAGGCTTATATAAACGAGGGCTTTTCCTAGTTTTAAAGGAGAAGTTAGAGATAAATGTAAATTTTTACTTATATTTAGTTACTTAGTTAAGTATTACTGGTTAACCCTATTATTTTATATTATTTAACTTTAATATTTTTATTTTTCTTATTTATTTAATAGGAGTATAAACTATTAAAATAATATAATAATTTTTTGAAAATTAAAACCTTATTATTATGGGTAGGTCGTGGGATAATAGGAGTAATATTATAACTTATACTTCCTTTTTCAACTAAGAATCCTTAAATAAGGAAGGAAGGTTTTTTTTTTTTTTTTTAGCTATATTCATGTGTCCTTTTATCTCCTTTAATACCGAGTTTTACCGGTCTTACTTTAATACCGAGCTTTGTTAATAGTATTGTATATGAAGGGCTTAGTCCGTAATACTTACCTCCTTTTAATATTAAGTATTTAAATATAACCCGTTTTCTTAATTAAAGTATATCTAATCCCCCCGAAATAAAACTAAATTCTATAACTTATTTAAAGAATATTTTAATATTTTTATTAAAAAGAAAGTTAATTAAAATAAAATAAAAGTAATGGTGATATAGGGATTTAAAAACTAATATATATATTTCCCTAAGTAATAATTCTAATAGGGATTATAAAATTAATACTTAGTTAAACCCTAAAAAAAAGGTAAATATTTAGGGAAAGGTATATTTATTTTTACTGAAATATAAGGGAGGTTTATAAGTAGACCTTAATGCGTTCCTCCTCACCCTGAATAACTAATTTACTATAAACCCAGAGGACCTAGGTTTGAATATAGCTCGGGTCCTATACACCATTAACTGCTTAGAGGGGAACGTTATGAAATAATGGTTTAATTATATATCCCTAAAATATGAAAATAAATTATTAAAAGTCTCCTAGGATAATATAAAAGAATAACTGAGTAGCGGAGTAGTAGATATAAAGACCTAGGTGTTCTATACTACCCACTAATTAGAGGCCATAATATAAGACCTATACTAATCCTATTAAAACTTTATTAATAACTACGAAATAATTAAAATAAAGTCCCCTAAATAGTTACTAAAAAGGGTCCGGGTAATTAATATAATTAACTAGTTAAGCCCCGAATTATAAAAATAGATCCTAATTTACGAGTTCCCTAGGATATACTAAGAATTAAATAAAGTATTATAAAAACCTAAGTTAAAAAAGAGTATATAAAAAGGAGTTAGTAAGTATTAGAAAAGTATTAGGTAAAATAATAAATAAAATTTAAAAAAGAGCTATTACCTAAAAGTTAAATTAAAATAATAAAATACAAAATAAAAGTTTTAAAAGTTTTTAGTTAACCTAGTTACCCTCTAGTAGGGGACTATTTAAAATACCCTGGGGTAATCTAGGGGAGTAAACTAGAGTGGTCAGGGTGGTTAGGATATAATTACTCACTAAAATACTCTGCTCCTTAGGGATAAGAGCCTTAGTGTATAATATTGGGGGTTGTCCTTCGGCTACCCACTAGTTGCTCACTAGTTCCTTAAAGGACCCTATGGGGTCAGGGAGTTAGGATATTGAAACCGTGCAGGGGGAAATGCTTACGCTAAGCGGGTTTTTCCTTAGTCAGGCGACAGCGAGCTATTTGAGAGAGGGGAACTGGGGACGCATTTCTAGCGGAGGACACAACAAAGCACCATCAAATAACACACCACGGAACGTTAATAAGCATCGTTAATTAAATAGACGTATTCAGAACTCTTTTTACCCGTTCACTTGGATCATATACTACGAACAGTACAAAGGTTGCTTTACCACTAAGCAAATAAGGCCCTAATACTCACCAATGTCTACATCCAGGGCAGGAACCCCTTTTTGGCCCTAATTAGGTTTTAAGGTGTCTCCTTACCTAAATTATAATTTTAATTAAATAGTTTTATACGAGTTAATTACCCTTATAGACCTAGGATAGAGGGTGTATGATCTATGGTTAGTAGAGTGTGTGTATTATATAATATAGCACATACTATTCACTATATCCCCTACTCCATTACACTAGTGCCTCGTAAGCGAATTGAATACCCGATCTCCTTATTACCATAATACTATTATCCCCTCCCTAATCTTATTACATAATATAATAAAGGTATAATATTAATAGAATAACAACTATTCGGCTTAATTAGATAATTATAATAGCTTTAACATATTAAACGTAGGTATACGAAGAACCCCGAAAAACCTCGGGCTTAGTTAAAATACTAAAAAAGATAGCTAGGTAATACCCGAACAAAAAAAAGAAAGTGGACTATAACTAAACGACGACGGCCAAGGAGCTAAGTATAAGCCCATAGACCTGATCAGACCTTATGAATGGACACTAAACCTAGGAAAAAGGAAAGAATAGTATAAATAAATAGTAAGAATAATAGTATGATTATGAATTATTTTAGGATTTATACTATGGACTGTGTAGACCTTGAGTATTGCGTAAAAGGTCGATATTTGAGTAAATTAATTCAAATACAATCCCTTGGCCTGATCAGTTATATTCGAATAAAATAAATAAATTAAATAGTTTTAGTAGATATAAAAGAATGGTCATTAGTTAAGAGTATAATATTATAAGTGGGATTATACCTCGCAAATCTTACTCCCTTGGGATAATTAATAAAGTAGAGTACCCTTTACCTTAGGGTATTCAGAAGAATAGTTATGTAATTTGGCCTGATTACCGTATTTCTCGTTATTAAAATAGTAATAATAATAATAGGGGAAGTTGTTTAGTGAGTTTTATTAGAACTGTGTTCCCCGATATAAGCTAACTCCCCCCCCTCCTACGAACAATCCCTTTTTATTTATTCAACTTCCCCTTACCGTAAAATAACTAATTACATAATATATCCAACTTAATTAGTTTAACCAACTTATAACAATACCTATAGACCTTTCTAAATTATTCTAAAATATATAACCCTGAGTATTTAAGATTTATGAGGATGGGGACACCTCGTAGGATAATATGCCCTCACCTTCCCGCGACGTCCCCGACGTTAAGGGCAAAAGGATCGACGAGTAACCTACTTCGTAAACTCTATTAAGCTCTAATTAGGCCCAGAGTATAACCCCCTACACTAAGCTAGTTGAAGCCCTTAAGGAGGCGACCAGTAATAAGAACAAAGGGGTAACCATTAAGATACCCTAGCCCAGAACCTAAGGAGCACCTAAGTTTCACAATAATAACGTTTCTAATTTTATAAAAAAGTTCAAAATATAAGTTAACTTTGCCCACTTCTCTAATAAGGAAAAAACGAAAATACTACTTTAATACTTTTTTAACGAATACCAACTAACTATTAAAGCCGAAACCTCGGGAACTACCTGGGTATCCACTAAAAAGTATATACTTAACACCTTTGGCCACCTAAATAAGGACTATACCCTTTAACCGAATAAACAACTTCGCTAGCTTAGCAAAGAAGGCCTAATTAGGGACAACGACCTTAAAGGAGTAGTAAAACTCTTTTAAAAAGTCGAAAATATTAAAACTAAAGCCCTCCTCCAAAATAAACCTATGATATTTAACCCTAAGCTTATCGAAATTATTACTCACCACTTCTCTAAGTCTACTATAATAAATATAACAACTTAGATAACGACGATTATGGCCTAACTCTTCGAATATAATAACTTTAGTAGGTATAAGATTAGTTTGCTCGTATGGATTAACTAGGAATTCCGATACGGTAACGCCTTTAAAAATAATACCACTTCGGATAATAACACTTAAGCCGTTAATACTATCCATACCAGTAACTCTAACCCTGATCGACCACACAGCCCCTACTTTAAATACCCAACAACCCTGAACACCAAATACCAACTTATTATAATAAAGGAGGTATTTATTAAGGAATTAGTTAATATTAACGACCTCGCTAATAAACTTAATACCCTCCAACTAATTATTCAGGCCCTTAAAACTCGTCCATAGACATCTGATCAGGCCTATAAGCTAGCCTGAGTCGCTTATATGGGCTACTAAGTAACTTACTTATCGAATCGTCCCCCCCCTAGTTAGCAGTACTCTAATGGATACCAATAGAGCTCGTATTAGTAGTTATATAATACTCTACACCAGAATTTTGAATAACGAGGCCCTTTTAGCTTTTGGAAGCCTGGGTTTATACTTAGATCGTTGGATTATTGTTGGTATAATGGGTGTATAAGTTGCCCCTTTGTGAAGTGTGCCCAGTTGTAAGAAGATGTCCAAACTGGATTAATCACTTTTTATGGAGGAAGTTATTAATACGGTGACCTTTTAGAAACTTAAGGGATAACTAATTAAGTTTTGGATACGATTATTTAGGATGCTCGGCGTTATTATTAACCTAATAGACTAATATTAGTTATTTACCTAGTTAATTAGTAATTGTTCCTAAAAACTATAGTAATAGTTAAGGAGGTTGTAGACAAGGGAATTAGTTATCCCTATGCCCCCTAGGTCTAGACACCTTAAAGCGTGCCTTCCCCAGCGACAATAGGCTTCGTTTCTGCATACCTGCCTGCCCCTTAAACAACGGCGACAATTCTTATAACTACGGAGGCTAAGGTCTTTATAACTATTAGATCGGGTAATGAAACCGTGTAGGGGGAAATGCTTACGCTAAGCGGGTTTTTCCTTAGTTAGGCGACAGCGAGCTATTTAAGAGAGGGGAACTGGGGACGCATTTTTAACGGAGGACACAACAACGGACCATCAAACAACACATTACAGAACGTCAACAAGCATTGTTAATTAAATAAACGTATTTAGAGCTCTTTTTACCCGTTCACTTAGATCATATACCGTGAACAGTACAAAGGTTACTTTACCACCGAGTAAACAAGGCCCTAATATTCACCAGTATCTATATCCAAGGCCGGAACCCCTCTTTAGCCCTAATTAGGTCTTAAGGTATCTCCTTACCTAGATTATAACTTTAGTTAAGCGGTTTCGTATAAATTAGTTACTCTCACAAACCCGGGATGGAGAGTGTATAACTTATAATTAGTAGAGTATATATATTATACGATATAGCATATACTATTCACTATATCCCCTGCTCCGTTACACTAGTGCCTTATGGGCGAATCGAATACCCAATCTCCTTATTACTACGATACTATTATCCCCTCCCTAATCTTATTACGTAATACAATAAAAGCGTAATATCAATAAAACAACGAATATTCGGCTTAATTAAATAATTATAACGGCTTTAACGTATTAAACATGGGTATACGAAGAACCCCAAAAAACCTCGGGCTTAGCTAAAACACTAAGAAAAATGGCTAAGTAATACCCGAATAAGAAAAAAAAAGTAGACTATAACCGAACAACGACGACCAAGGAGCTAAGCATAGGCCCATAAACCTAATTAAACCCTGTGAATGGACACTAAACCTAAAAAAAAGGAAAAAATAATATAAATAAATAATAAGAACAATAATATAATTATGAATTATTTTAGGATTTATACCAAGGACCGTGTAGACCTTGAGTATTATATAGAAGGTTAATATTTAAGTGGGTTAATTCAGATGCGATCCCTCGACCTGATTAGCCATGTTTAAATAGAATGAACAAATTAAATAGTTTCGGTAAATACAAAAAAATGGTCGTTAATTAGGAGTACGACATCACAAATGGGATTACACTTCATAGATCTTACTCCCTTAGGACGGTTAATGAAGTAGAGTGCTCTTCACCTTAGGGTATTCGGAAGAATAGCTATGTACTTCGGCCTGATTACTATATTTCTTATTATTAAGATAATAACAATAATAGTAGGGGAAGTTGCTCAGTGGGTTTTATTAGAATTATGTTCCCCGATATAAGCTAACTTCCCCCCCATAGACGATCCCTTTTTATTTATTTAACCTCCCCGTATTATAAGATAACTAGTTACATAGTATATCCAACCTAATTAACCCGACCAACCTACAACAATACTTATAGACTTTTCTAAATTATTTTAGAATATGTAACCCTAAGTATTTAAGACTTATAAGGATAGGGACACCTCGTAGGACAATATACTCTCACCCTCCTACGACGTCCCCGACGTTAAGGGTAAAAGGATCGACGAGTAACCTACTTCGTAAACTCTATTAAGCTCTAATTAGGCCTAGAGTATAGCCCCCTACGCTAAGCTAGTTAAAGCCCTTAAGGAGGTGACCGGTAATAAGAATAAAGGGGCAACTATTAAGATGCCCTAGCTTAGAGTTTAAGGAGTACCTAAGTTTTATAATAATAATATCTCTAATTTTATAGAGAAGTTCAAAGTATAAGTTAATTTTATTTATTTTTTTAATAAGGAAAAGACGAAAATACTACCTTAGTACCTTCCCAACGAATACCAACTAACCATTAAAGCCGAAACCTCGGGAATTACCTAGGTATCCACTAAAAAGTACATACTTAACACCTTTAGCCACCTAAATAAGGACTACACCCTTTAACCGAACAAACAACTTTGCTAGTTTAGTGAAGGAGGCCTGATTAGGGACAACGACCTTAAAGGAGCAGTAAAGCTCTTCTAGAAAGTCGAAAACATTAAGGCCAAAGTCCTCCTCTAGAATAAACCTGTAATGTCCAACCCTAAGCTCATCGAAATTATCACCCACCACTTCTCTAAGTCTACTACGATAAGTATAACAACTCAGATAACAACGACTATGGCCCAACTCTTTGAGTATAATAATTTTAGTAGATACAAAATCAGTCTACTCGCATAAATTAGCTAGGAATTCCGATACAACAACACCTTTAAAAACAACACCACTTTAAACAATAACGCTCAAACCATTAATACCGTCCATACCAGTAACTCCAGCCCTAATTAACCACACAACCCCCACATTAAACGCCCAGCGACCCCGGACACTAAACACCAACTTACTATAGTAAAGGAGGTGTTCGTTAAGGAATTAGTTAATATTGACGACCTCGCTAATAAACTTAACACCCTCCAGTTAACTGTTCAGGCCCTTGAGATTCGTCCATAGATATCTGATCAGGCCTATGGGCCAGCCCGAATCGCTTATGTGGGTTACTAAGTGATTTACTCATCGAATTATCCCCCCCTTAATTAATAGTACTCTAGTGGATACCAGTAGAGCTCGTACTAGTAACTATATAATACTCTGTACTAGAATTTTAAATAACGAGGCCCTTCTAGCTTTTGGAAACCTGGGTTCGTACTTGGACCACCGGATTATTATTGGTATAATAGGTGTATAAGTTGCCCATTCTGGAAATACACCCAGTTATAAAAAGACGTCCAAACTAGATTAATCACCTTTTACGGAGGAAGTTATTAATACGGTAACCTCTTAGAAGCTTAAAGGATAACTAATTAAGTTCTGGATACGATTATTTGGGATGTTCAGCGCTATTATTAGCCTAATAAACTAGTATTAGTTGTTTACTTAGTTAATTAATAATCGTTCTTAAAAGTTATAGTGATAGTTAAGGAGGTTATAGATAAGGGAATTAGTTATCCTTACACTCCCTAGGTTTAGACACCTTAGAGTATGCCTTCCCCAGTAATAGTAGGCTTCGTTTCTGTATACCTACCTACCCCTTAAATAACAGCGATAATTCTCATAACTATGGAGGCTAAGGTTTTTATAGTTATTAGATTAGGTGGTAAAAGTATAATGGTCCTTCTTCGATTAAAATACAATAACCCTACCCAACTTCAAAAGATTATTTAAGGTAGAATCGCTAAACTAGTCTCTAAGAAGGCCAACTCGAATTTACTAGAATTATATAAGTCGGAAATAGAAGAGGTTATCTAAGTAGTAGGGGATAACCCCCATAACCAAACTCTACCCATAACCCAGACCATTATAAACGTCGAGAGGACCGGAAAACCTGCCCCTACGCCTAATTAAGCATAAGAAGTTACCGACGATAATACAATTACCGCTTAAACTGCTCTTCGGAAGTTTAGTGGTTCCGTCCAGGTGCCTAACCATATCACAATAAAGACCCGACCTATAACCATTATTAGTAGTAAAAAAAGTATAATACTAGAGTTTTACTAGTACTAGGACCTAATCAGACTTTTGTTCGTATAATCTAGTTATTTCCTTTATTTCCCTTCCTATACGTTGTTTATTATCTTAGCACGCAGGAGCTTAGAGCTAAGATAAGGGGACAATTAAAACCGTGCAGGGGGAAATGCTTACACTAAGCGGGTTTTTCCTTAGTTAGGCAACAGTGAGCTATTTAAGAGAGGGGAACTAGGGACGCATTTCTAACAACAACGGACCATCAAATAACACATTACAAAACGTTAACAAGCATCGTTAGTTAGATAGACGTATTTAGAGCTCTTTTTACCCGTTTACTTGGATCATATACTACGAATAGTACAAAGGTTACTTTACCACCGAGTAAACAAGGCCCTAACACTCACTAGTGTCTATATCCAAGGCCGGAACCCCTTTTTAGCCCTGATTAGGTCTTAAGGTGTCTCCTTACTTAGATTATAGCTCTAGTTAAGCGGTTTCGTACAAGTTAGTTACCTTCACGGACCCGGGACGGAGGGTGCACAATTTGTGGTTAGTAGAGTGTGTGTATTGTACGATACAGCACATACTGTTCACTGCATCCCCCGCTCCGTTGCAGTATTCGCCGACGAGCATTATAATAATAGTAGAACTCCGGGCTTATTATGTTACCAACTTTGTAGTTGATGGTAATTGGGATTTCTAGAGTTATATTAAGGCCGATAGCATTTTAAAAGACTTTTTTAATACTTAGGGTTTTATATAATAATAGAAGTGGCTTGAGATGGGCTTAGTTAAAGTAGCTATTACGTTAATAAGACGGGACCTAGAAAAGGCTAATATTATAATTTATTTAACTCCGCGGCCCTAGGGAAACGTGCTCCTTAAGTTAGAATAACTTAGCCCGTACATTAATTACGCTAAACTCAAACTCCGCAAAGCTAATCTAATCTACTTCGTTATAATCTACGGTAATAATTACTTCATTAGCGTCTTCGTAAACTAGACCACGGGACGTATACTCTAATATAATAATTTATGGAGTATGGGTTCCTCTAAGTAGCGCTTTATAATCGATATACACAACCTTTTCTCTTAGTATAAGGCTATGGGCACCCCCGAGACCCTGATTAGGTGTATTCGTACAAACGTAGTTATAGCTAATAGCCCTCAATAACCTAATAGCTAGGGGTATGGTATTCATATAATAGAATAGTTCCACATTATCTTCCACGAGAACGTAGTATCCCATAAGTTAGCCTTTTCTTAGACCTCTTAGTAATCGAATACCCAGAAGCCGATTATATATTACTAATAAGTTAACTAAATTATATAAGAGTTTTACGATTACCCTAGAGGAGGCCCGTTACACCCGAAACCCCACAAAGCCTACACTATATAAACCACTAAGTAGGCCATAGAGGACACAGCAGCTTTACCCAATAATAACAATAATAACGTTATACTTATAGAAGGTAAACCTAATTAGACCTCTAGGAAGGATAAGCCGAGATAGTGACCCCTAAAACTTATTATATTACCTATAACCCAATTACTAATACCTCCTAAGTACCCTCATAATACTAGTGTCCTAAGTAATATTATATATAATACACTTCATAATTACAAAAATGAATAGTAATACCTTGTATAAGGTTATTAATACCTAATTAGACGATATAATAAGGTGGCCACTATGAATTTTTAATTAGTTATAGCTTATAAAGAGGAGGAGTTTGCTAAGTGGGTGGATAATTTTTATGAGTTTATAGTAATGTATACGGGAGTATGGGAGCCCTTTTTTACCCTTACTCGGCCCGATAATTAGTAAGGATATGATTGTAAAGATGAGAAGTGTTGTTAAAGAGAGATGTAGGAGAAAAAGGAGTGAGAGGCTATACGTAAAGTAAAGATCGAGGAGGGGCTCAGCGGTTCATAACGCTATAACCTACACCACCAACGGACCTAATTAGGCTTTTATTTATATAATCTAATCATTTCCTTAATTTCCTTTTTTATACGTTATTTATTATCTTAGTACACAGGAGTTTGGAGCTAAAATAAGGGGACGATTGAAACCGTATAGGGGGAAATGCTTACGCTAAGCGGGTTTTTCCTTAGTTAGGCGACAACGAGCTATTTAAGAGAGGGGAACTAGGGACGCATTTCTAACGGAGGATATAATAATGGACCATAAAATAACATATTACGGAACGTTAATAAATATTATTAGTTAGATAGATGTATTTAGAGCTTTTTTTACCCGTTCACTTGGATTATATACTACGAATAGTACGGAGGTTACTTTACTGCTAAGTAAATAAGGCCCTAATACTCACTAGTGTCTATATCCAAGGCCGGAACCCCTTTTTGGCCCTAATTAGGTCTTGAGGTGTCTCCTTACTTAGATTATAGCTTTAGTTGAGCGGTTTTGTACGAGTTAGTCACCTTCACGGACCCGGGACGGAGGGTGTACGACCTGTGGTCAATAGAGTGTGTGTATTGTATAATACAGCACATACTGTTCACTGCATCCCCCGCTCCGTTGCAGTAATAAAAGTGTAGTAATCCTTTTTTAATTAAAATATAGTGACTTTACTTAACTCTAAAAGATTATTTAGGGTGGAATTGCTAAACTAATCTCTAAGAAGGTTAGCTTAACTTTACTAGAATTATACGAATTAGAAGTAGAAAAGGTTATCCAAGTAATAAGGGATAACCCCCATAACCAGACTTTACCCATAACCTAGACTATTATAGATATTAAGAGGACCGGAAAGTTTACTTTTATACCTAATCGGGTATAGGAAGTAGCTGATAATAATACAACTACTACTTAGGTTGTTTTTTAGAAGTTTGGTGGTTCCGTCTAGGTGCCTAACCATATCATAATAAAAATCTGGCCCGTATACTGTAACGGTCCAAGCACGTATATTGCAACTAGCTATGGCGATTACTATGAGTATCTTTAAGATGAGAGAGAAAAGGAGAAAATGTTTTCCGCTCCATAGGACCTGTTTGCTCTAATTAGGCCTAAGGTTAATCCATTTTAGGTAAGTTGGGCTTAGGTAAGCGGAGTCTATAGCTAAGAGGCTACGAAGCCTCTAAGAGGGCCTAGCCCATTATAATTACCCCCCCTCTCCTTCCTCCCCGTTTAGAGGGACTCGTCTATAACTAACCTCGTAATAATCCAAAGTTATAGTCTCCGTTAATAACTCAACTAGTTCCTAAGTAGGCTCTACGTAGCCCTTCTACTTAACTAAAACCTTTTAGGAACTACGAATCTTCTTAGTGTCCTGGATCTCTTCGATTTCGAATTCCTTTTCGTCGTCTATTAATAGAAGTAGTAGTTGGGCATCGTCTTGTTCCTATAATAATAGTGGGTCAACTCTCGTATACCTAATTAGGGATATATAAAAGACGTTATAAATACCCGGCGGTGTATTAAGCCGGTAAGTATGGGATCCGACTATTTCTAATATAGTATACTTTGTATTCATCTAATCCAACTTCTTAGATGGTCTTTTAGAATGGACGTTCTTAAGCTTTAACCAGACCTTATCCCCTGGTCGAAACTAGTTAAAAGGTTGGCGTCGTATATTTACCGAGGCTTCTTATCGCTCTTGGGCGGAGGCCATCGCTGCTTATGCTTATTCGGAGGCCTCCTTCAACTTTGAGACTAGGGCCTCTGCCCGAGCTGCGGGGGTCTTTCCTTTAGTTCGCAGAGTCTCCCTTACTCTGATCAGGTCGATGTTATAGCCGTGGATAGTGAAGAAAGGGCTGAGGCCTATTAACGAAGTAACCCTGTTATTAATAGCTATCATCGCTATTAGAAGTAGGTCGTCCCAATTATCTTGAGTATACGAAGTATAAGTTCGGAGGTAGGTTTTTATTACCTAGTTAATTCGTTTTATAGTGTTATCTATTTCTGGGTGGAAAGTCGTAGATAAACGTTATTTTATTCGTAATAGTTAACAAAGCCGTTTCCACATACGACTAGTAAATTGGGGGCCTCTATCCAAAACAATAGCTCTCGGGGGTCCGTGGTGTCTAATCAGGCCAAGCATTAACGCCGTAACCACAATGTCCATTATTATATCCTTAAGTGGCTCGAAAATCACGTTCTTAGATAGTCGGTCTATTACCACTATAATATTCGTTGCTCTTATATGGTGGGTTAGTAGTAGCCCTATAATAAAGTCGACTGATATCTCTGTTTAGACCTAATTAGGGACGGGTAAGGGCTTTAGAAGACCCCTCTTCTTATCCCGCCATATATTACCCTATCCGTAGACGTCGTAGTTCCTTATAAAGCGTCGGACATCCTACGATAAGCTTAGCTAGTGAAAACGGCGGCTAATTAAGGCCTTTAACGCGTCTTTATTGAGATAATTACTAAGTGTTAAGTTATGGGATTTTTAGATTAACTGGGTTCATAAGGGTTCATAATAAGGGACCCAGATCCTCTCCCTCTAAAAGAGTTTACCGTCGTCGTCTACTAAGTACTCTAATAATATTATAAGCAACTTCTATTATGATGGTAATTAACGGTCCCCCCTTTTTATAGCTATCCTAATTAGCTAATAACGATTATTTAATTATAGTCCTTTAGTTTAAGAGGACTTTAGGGGCTCCTCTTTAAAGGGGTTCAGGATAGGTTTTAACCGATTAACCTTAGGATCGTCGTCCTAATCCATATCACCTACTATGGTGCTTTCCACGGATTCCGTTATATCCATTTAATTCGTCTCGAGAATTGCTCAGTTCACCATAACTATGTTCTATTTCCCCTTTAGGAGCTGTATCCTCCGTCCTTCTAGTTAATTATTTTGCTAGGTGTTGGGAACGTCTTATTCTCGTCTAAATAGTGTATTAGGGATTATTGCTTATTTGCTGGGTTAAAATTGGATTATGAAGTTATAACGGGATAGGAGCTCCGATTATTTAACTTGGTGTTCACTTAATTACCTCTTAGTTATAAAATACTTAAGGTTAAGGTGGTTAATTAGGATAGTAAACTCCTTTATACTCCTTAATTCAAAGTCCTAGTGTTCTAAACAGTGGACTATAGCTAATAGTTCCTTATTGTATAGTAGGTAGTTGTATTCTACTAGTAAGTTCTTCCGTAAAAAGAACGTAATAGGCCGTAAAATACCCTCGTCGTTGTATTATAATAAAATGCCACCCACCACATAACCTGATGAGTCTATTTCTAGTATAGTAGCTTAATTAGGATCCCAATGTGCTAATACGGGGGTACTAATTAGGAGGGCTTTTAATTTGTTAAACGCTTTTATATACTTATTATTTTATATGAATGGGACATCCCTTTTTATTAAAGTTATAAGGGGGTATGTTAACCCTAAGAAGTCTGGTATGAATTAACGGTAGTAATTTGTAAAATTAACGAAGGTATGGACTCCTCGTATTGATCGGGGAACCTCCTATGTTTAGATGGCCTTAATTTTCTCTGGGTCAACGCGGATACCCTTCCTTGTATCGATGATGAACCCTAAGTATTTAACCCTCTTTGTTTTGAAGTTGTATTTATTGATATCGATTTATAGGCTGGTAATACCTAGACGGCTCAAGACCTTTTTGATTTTCTCCTTATGATTAGTGAGTGAGCTATTTGAATAGATTAGAACGTCGTTGATATAAGTGGTGTAGAATTTGTCCAGGAAGTTCCGTAAAGTGTGGTTAATGTACTTCTGGAATGTAGCGGGGGCCCCTGTTAGGCTAAAAGGAGTTATTATCCATTCGTATAGGTCGTATTTTGTTCTAAAGGCCGTCTTTTATTCGTTGCCTTTTTTAACCCTGATTTTGTGGAATATAGTAATAACGTTTAGCTTTATTAACTACTTAGCTTTAGTTAGGGTTCTCAGAGTTTCGCTGATCAGGGGTAAGGGATATTTGTTTTTTTTGGTGATAGTGTTTAGAGCCCGGTAGTTGATATAAAACCTTAATTTTTTCCCGGGTTTTTGAATAAATAGAATGGGTGATGAAGTAGGAGAGCTACTAGTACGAATAAAGCCTTTATCCAGTAGTTCTGTGAGGGTCCGTCGAAGTATAATTAGCTCTTCCCTAGATATCCCATATAAGGGTCCCCATATAACTAGCTTATTTTACCCTGTTGAGTTTTTTTTAATAGGGATTACGTGGTCGATGTTGTCTTAATGTGGTGGTAACTGATTAGCCTTATTGTAGTTAAATACGTATAAGAACTTATGGTAATGTATGGGTAGTTTAGTCTTCGGGTTGGTTTTTTTTTGAGGTGTAAGTGCCTTCTCGATATCGGCGAGGCTCGTTGTAAAGACGTTCAGAGGTCTTACTTCGTTAGGTGTCGAGTTTTTGCGTCTAGTTCACCTAATTAGGGTAACAAATATAACTCTAGTTTATTATTGGATTGGGAAGCCGGGGTTTTGTGATGTTTAATTTGGTTTCCTCTTTTGAACCTAGTGGTCTATAACACCTATGTGGAGGGTGCTTTTAGTTGGGTATACTATGATATCGTCGTCTATTATCCATGATTTACCCAGAATAACATCGTCTTTTTAATTAGGGATAATATAAAAGAATAGCCGTCGTTGTTTATAACCATTAATATCGATATTAGTATAAGTAATATAACGAATTGTACTAGGGATTGTAGTGGTGACTTATATCAAATTCCGAGGGGTAATGCTAATGCGTGGTAAGTGGAGTTTTTTGGTGAAGGTGTTATTAATCAGGGTGTATATCAGACACCCTGTATTGATAAGAGTAATAGTGTACTATATCCCATTGATTCCAATATTAACATAGAATAGGTCACAATCCATGTTCTTCTTAACAACCTTCTATTCCTCTATAACCTGTTCTTCCTAATAACAACTTCCACCAAGAGCTACTCTTTTCCCGACTCTTTAGAGTCCTAATTAAAGCTAATATCTATTTTACTCTACTCTTTAGTCTTCCCTTTCAAGGTTTTAGTCTCCTTATCTTTCTGGTTTCTAGGGCATCTCCATTATATATACCCCTTCTTACCATAATTATAGTATTTATGGGTTTCCTCTTAGCTTAACCTTCTTCGGACTGGTTTATCCTTAACCATCCGGCTTACCTTAGTGGGTTCCCAATCCATCTAATCAAGTTAAGGTGATCCTATCCAACTATCCTATTTAGTTAATAACTTAACTTTGTTCTGGCCGGGTATTAGCGATCTCCTGTATTAACGCTCACGGCGAACTTAATACAATTCACTATCCAACTCTAATCCTATTATCAGGAGCATCTAAGTGTATATAGTATAGGCCGTTGGTTTATTAATTACACTAATCAAAGGGGTTCTTATTATAATATTTAGAACTCCTTTTAAGTAATTAATCCTGACGTTGTCCAGTTAATGTCCTCCTCCCACTTCTACGAGCTCCTTTTCGAATTTAGGAAGGAAGTAGGCAAAACTCTCGTTCTCCTTTTAACGTATTATTCTTAGTTGGTCAAGGGCTTGTACTTCTACGTTAGGGTCTACGTAATAACCCTTTAGGTATTCCATAAATTATTCAGGATTCTTCGACCCATTAGCTCCTCCCTATGAATAATAGGTGCTCACCATAGCTTATATAGTATTTTCTAATTTAGAGTAAATATAAGTGAACACTACTAATACTAAACTAAAGGCTTCCCTATCCACACTTATCTTCCCTTTCATCTTAAGGTACTATTATTAAAATCTTTTATGTAATCCGTTAAACTTTAGTGGATTAGGGATTTAGTGTCTTGGTTATCTAAGAGGTGGCGTATAGGCCTAATTAGGTAGGATCGGCGTTATAGAGGGTATAGGGGCTTTGTATAATATTAAGGTTAAGTACTTGGGTTCTATTAGGGTCTATTATAGTATTCGAATCTATTCTCGTTGGGCCTCTTATTTGGCTACTTAGGTGGTCCGTATCTCCTATAACTAAGCTAATAACTAACTAATTAATTACACTAACTACTACGGGTTTCCGGATAGGTTAACGTTATCTTCCATCGTAATACGGTTATCGTTCCTTCCACACATCTTCATTCAGCAATAACCGTAGTATACTAATCGACGTTATTAAAATACTCTATTATACGGAATACGTTCTTTTAAATTTATTAAAACCTCCTAGCCCTAATCAGACCGCGTTAATTAGTTTTAAGTGTTTAGGGACTTTTAGGTTAACCCACTTAGAACTCTTTACTACTCCCACTAAGGTCATAAACTTACTTTTCGTCGACAATTATTTCTATACCCAACGTACTCTTATTATCTCCGATAATACTAAGATCTTAAAAATAATATAATGGTCCAAGTACGTATATTACAATTAGCTATAACGACTACTACGAGTATCTTTAAAATAAAAGAGAAAAGGAGAAAATGTTTTCCGCCCCATAGGACCCGTTTACTTTAATTAGGCCTAAGGTTAATCCGTTTTAGGTAAACCGGGCTTAGGTAAGCGGAGTCCATGGCTGAGAGGCTGCGAAGCCTCCAAGAGGGCCCAGCCCGTCACATATACCACTTCCATATAACTAACCTTACTTAATACTTTTCCGATAAAACCCAGGCCGGAGACGTTTACCTACCCATACCCCAGGGCCTAATTAACACTATTAACAATACTACAAACCGAAAAATAACCATAAAGATTATCGATAAGTATAATAATAAGCCTAATAAAGCCCGGATTCCCATTATATATATTACTAAGGTCGGCACTTTAGCCCCCCCTATTAAAAGTGAGGAAAGGAATCGTTTTCCTAGTTCTTAGATAACTCTACATTTTAAAATTAAGGTTTTTATTAGTAGCTCTTCACCTAATTAAAATAAGAAGATTATAGTAATATTTAATTTAGGGGCAATGACCAACATCGTCAATAACTAGTACATCAAGGAGAACGACCTACCTTCGACGAAAACAATGGTTTTTATGCAGACCTTAACACTAGAAGAGAACGGCTACTCGAAGTTCAATGGAGGCGTCTATAACCACGTCTAGATTAGAGATTATAAGGTTCCAACCAACTTCTTCGTAGCACCAGAGAACAGCATAAGCCTCGCTAACACTACCTTACTTAAAGGACCCTTCTCTATTACTAGCCAAATCACCTAGGAGTATATGAACAACCTAATCAGGGCCATAATTAAAATAAATAACATAATAATTCATATCCTAATGGGTTTTATAAACTTTAAATTAGAAGGGGGAATAGAGTTTTATTTCCCTAATTAGAAAAACTATTAGGTTACCCTAAAGGAATAGGAAAACTGAATCCCAGCGATAATACTAATGAGTTTACTAAGGGAATATATAACCTTAACCCTAATTAGACCTACCCTGACTTAGAAGGTGGGGATGAAATTGTGTATACCCTGGACAAAGATACGGCAGCCGAGATCATGGTGATATTAGTAAAGCCCGAGCTTTAACTATTAATCGAGGTAATCTATAAAGTTGTATAAGTGACTAGTAACCACCTATATAATTATAAAAACTACGAAATGGAGACGAAGATACTATATAAACCTAATTAGCCCCCGAAAATCGACGTATTCCTAATTAAGGTAATAATAAAGAAGGAGGTCCGCCGCAGAGATAAGTGCTGGTGTGAGATCGATAAGTTGGTGGTTAGCCTCCTCCGACCATACTACGCCTTCGAGTAACGATAAAAGTAACGATAAGCCTAACAAAATCAGGACCTTTTAATAAACCCTACACCTGATTAGCTCGTCTCTGTTATTGTTATAATGTATAAAAAAAAATCAGAAGATCCGGCTAATTAACGATGAACTATTAGACGGCTCGATTCCGGAAGGAGACCCTTTGTGGAAGGTTAAGAAGATAAAGGCCATAGGACTGAAGATAAGATAATAAACTGGACGTTTTATAGGCCTGATTACCTTACGCTTTACTGAAACGACCCCTGGGACACGCCTTACGGATAAGAGGAAAGCAGCGATTCTCCAAAAGTGCCCACACCTATATTAGCCCCAAAAAAATCTACTAAAAGTAATCTTATTAAATAAAGAGATAGTACTAGTGTGGGATTAGACCTATATGAGTAGTGTTGACCCCTTAGTGGCCCTATTATAGGAGATTAAGACGGTTCTACATAAGGCATAATAAGTGAAGAGCATCCTAATCCCTGCGGCGCTATAAGACCATGTCCTAGAAATGTTATAAGACCGGATTAGGCGTAGGATACTCGAATAATCATAAGCTGCGTACAAGAACCCTTGGTTTTTTTTTTTAAAAAAAAGGATAATAATTACTAACTTATTAACTCTATTACAAAACTTAATAATATTATAATCCGAGATATATTTATCCCCCCTAACATAAACACTTTTACGGAAGAATACGGCGGCTATTAGCTCCTTTTAGTATTAGACTTCTTCTTAGGTTATAATCAGGTTCCCCTTAACCTAGCGAGCCGAGATTACACAACCTTCTTAACACTTTTAGGACTACTTCAATTCTGTTCCTTACCAATGGGTTAAACTAACTCTGTGGTATGCTTCCAACGGATTATAACGAGAATTTTATATAATCTTATCCCCCATTACTATAAAGCCTTCCTTAACGATATCGCTATTAAAGGCCCTACCTCCTAATATAATAATAAAGAGATTACCTCGATCCCTAGTGTATAACACTTTATATATAAACATTTAATTAATATTAATAAAGTTCTAATTAACTTTGAACTAATGGGGTATATAGTAGTGGCCAAAAAATCTCAATGGGCATAAGAAGTGGCGGTAATACTAGGTTATCTCTATGGTTATAATAAACGGGCACCTAATTAGGCCAAAACTTAGAAAATCACAAAATAGGTGACCTATTACATTATTAAGGACGTCCAGTCCTTTTTAGGTATTATCACTTTTTATTAATCCTAAGTTAAGAAGTTTACTAAAAAGGCGGCCCCTTTATATGGGCTTTTACGGAAGAACATACTATTCACCTGGGGACATATCCAACAACGAGTAATGGATATCCTAAAAGATGCCCTAATAACATCTCCTATCCTAATTAGGCTTAATTATGGCCCTAAGGTTAGTTAGATTATTATTTGTACCGATATTAGCCTAGCGGGCTAGGGAGTAGTACTCTGCTAATTAGTCGACGAGCATTATGCAATTACTTAGTATAAAAGTGGTATTTAGAAGGGTATTAAGCTTAAGTATAACTCGGGTAAACTCGAATTAAGGGCCGTTGTAATAGCTTTAAAGAAACTTAGAATGTATATTTATGGTGTATAATTCACTCTAAAGACCGATACCTAGGTCCTAATTGGTTAGTTGAACAGCGGGGTGAGTAATTTACTAAGTGCCCTACTTATATAATGGATCGCATAAATTCGGCTCTTTAATTTTAATATTAAACATTTACTTAGGAAAAAGAATATAATAGTAAACAAGCTATTACGTAAACCTCTAAGCCCATCTAATTAGGCTGAATATAAAGACCCTAATAAATTAGAAGAGTTTATTGATACACAAATCTACCTAGTATCCACTTACACGTCCTAAACCACCTAACCTAATACTATGTTTATTCCCTTGAACTCCCCTCTCTTTTCTATACTTTACGAATAACTTAGCCCTTATTAGACCTGGTTAAATAAGATATAATAGATTATTTATTATTTAAATACCTTATTATGATCAGATAGAATTATAAAAGTGGCTTACCCGAGATTTAAGGCCCGGGTGTGGATGTTTATAATAAAGGGTGGTTACCTTTTTTAATACCCGACCTACCAATACCCAACCCCCCGATGAGTTGTCGATAATAAAAAACTCCGAAAAGATTTAATTAAATAAACCCATAAAGAATTTGGTTATCGGGGATATGATATAACGTTCTAGTAGGTTTTTAAGCTTTACTTTTAGTAAGGGGTATAAGAGGATATTAAAAAGTAAATAGCTAAATACCCAACTTATTAGCTAGTCCGACCAGGCCACTAAGATGACCAGTATATTACCATAATACCTATAGGGTTACCCTGGACCTAGATCTCACTTAATATATAATAGATTAGTAAATAAGCCCTAATCGAGGTAAGGAATTACTTATTAGGCTGGCCGGAAGCCTATTAGACCCTCTCTGTGATATCTGAGATTATCAGGAATTTCCTATGGGAAGATGTTATTTATCACCACGAGGTCTATAGGATAATAATTATTAATAGAGGATTAAAAAATAAAGGGGTAGTGGAAGACCTGAATTAGAAGTATAGTTCTCATCGGAAAATTATCTTAGTGTATAACACCAGGGTTAACGGGCTTAATAAGAAAGGTCACTAAGTGCTTACTTATGCTTTTCTGACCTGGTCAAATGGAGGGAGAAAGAATTAGGGTATTATATTATACACAGCATTATTTATAAACCAAACAATTATTAGAGGGCTAACTAACTTTACACCCTTTTATTTAAAAAAATAACTATAAAGCCGTTACTCTAATTAAGCTTAACACCCTTATATAAAGGATTTTAGATTAGAACGACGTTTATACACCTAATCAGGAGTTCTTAGCGTGGATCCGTGTATTCCAGCAACTAGACGAAGACAGGGAGGAAGCTGCTATTCACATCGCCAAAGTCCATCAACAGCGGACTAACCAATTTAATAATATACACACAAAAACCCTCCAAAAAAAGCAATTATAACTAGGAGACCTTATACTAGTTTACGATGAGAAATAAGCTATTAATAAGTTAAAAGAGCAAAAGATTCACTACTAATAGACTAGCCCTCTCCGGATCAGGGTTATATACCCAACGACTTCTTCATACCACCTAGAGATATTAACTAAGGATAAAATAATATAATAAACATATAAAGGATATTACCTTAAAAAGTTTATATAATAAAATAGTGGGTTATAGGAATTAGAAGACCCTTATTAAGCAAAGAATGAACTCCATAACGAGTTATGAGATGCCCTCCTAAGCTTATTAGATAACTTAGGAACCGATGACGACGACGATACACCTAATCAGGCCACTTCATAACCCCTTATAAAACTATAAACAGTATAAGCCTAATAAGTAGAGGAAAAAAAGAATTAGAAAAAAATATTGAGATATGGGAACGTTTAGGTAAAAGGGTTATAATCGACCTATAACCGCTATTAGTAGTAAAAAAAGCATAATACTAGAGTTTTACTAGTACTAGGACCTAATTAGTTAATAGTAAACATGTTTTCCTTGTGCAATTGTTACAAAGTTGTTATCCTTTTTAATTTTTTTTTGAATTATTATTTGAGTAACCAGATGCCTTGATATTGTACACTGTTCCCTTACATTGGCCCCCCCCCCCTAACATTTAACCAACATTTCCTTATATTTAACTTACATTTAGCTGCATTTTGCTTATATCGCAACCCTAATCAGCCGCATCTAGCTACATTTCCTTATATTTCGCGCACATTGAGCTGTATTATAGTAACATTTTGCTGATATGGGGTAACATTACCACATATTTCCTTAACATTTTCCTATATTTCAAAGACACACCAGTGGCATTCAACATCGCCTTTAAACACTTATATAGGCATTTTACCCCTAATTAGAGTTTACTTATTATGTTCTTTTTATATTTTGTTATTTATATTTAAAAAAAACTTATAATATTTATTATAATAATAGATAAAAAGCCCTTCCTCTTAAGACCCTCAAAAGTGCTTTAAGGACGAGAAGCACCCTAACTCAAAAACCAACGCCCTACTTCCTATCCTAACCAGTATATATAAACCCGATTAGGGCTAGTCTAAATACTCTATATCCTTTAAAATCACAAACCGCTTACTATCACTAAATAACGTTAACCATAGGATGGACTAGGCCTTCCCACAACTACGTTCCTATTACTACTCCACCTCTATTATAACCATATCCTCCTAAAAACAATACTATAAATTAACTATTAAGGTGTTATTAGGGATAACTAATTAACTAACTTCACTATAAACACTTCCATCAGGCAGCCGAGCACTATAACCGTACATTACATAAAAATCAGGGTTACAATAACAATAATGGGTTCTAATCTCATAAAAAAAGTAGTTGGAGCAAGTGTTGCTATACTCACCAAGCAAAAGCACACACTCCCAGAAAGGAGCCATAACAGCACCGTGATCAGGGCTAACGAACAACGTACACCACCGTTCCTTATAATAATAGCAAGGAACACAGTTCTGACCACTAATCGTATAAACAATAAAAGCCGTATTAGTGTTTAGCTGGTCTCTAAGTTTCTATTCTAAAAGTCCAAAGTATCCTTAGTGGGTTAACGAAATAAAGACTTAACAGCGAAACATACTATTAGGATTATACTTACACATAATTAGGCTTAGATGGGAAGTGGGAAGGGCCTACTAGAATTGTTAAGCTATTTTAGTGTGAGTATCGCTATATTTAATAGCGTTGGTGAACTAGACCTCATAATATAATAACCTAATAAGTGGTTTAAGACGGCCCCAAATAAGAGAAGCTGAGATCTATAACTCTAATTAACCCTAAAAGAAGAAAAGATTATAAAACGGGAGGACCTATAATAAGGTTAGTGTTATTAACGGTGATATATTAGCTACTCTTCGGGTAAGGGTAATCGAGAAACCATAGAATCTTAAGGCTCAGAGTAGTGTACTTATACTTATGATTAATGTCCTTGGGAGGTATTATGACCATTTAATCAGGTTTAAAAGTGAGGAATTAGGGACGTAATAGTAGAAATTAATAAGAGGTAGTTGAGGTTATTGTTGGCTGGGGAAGAAGTAGATCTAAGAAGAAGAGAAAGGGCTCTTTTATAATAAGTTGATATAGGGAGCTTATAACCCGGATTCAGCAATAGCCAGAAAAAGGAAGGAACAGCTGGTCTAATTAAAACTAAAATGAGTTACTACACCTACTCCACCGGAAAAGGAAAGCAACACAATAATCAGCCCCCCCCTACCTTCTTAATAACCATATACTTACCTTAATACACCAACTAAACAAATAAAAACAATCCACAGGGTAATATCTCACTACTAATTAATACTCTTATATTAATCTAAAACGCAACTTTAATTTACTCCCTTAACTTTCCACTACTTAGACCTTATAAATAATAACCTACCCTCCTTCTTTTGTATACTTAAAGCTCTTTTTCCTATATCCTTAGCCCTAATTAGGTTTAGCACCTTCCTACTAAACTCTTCTCATTTTCAAATAATCCCTTTACCTCCCTCACTTTAATTAATAACTGAACTACGTGATTATATAAATATCACTACACTACCACTTCTTTTTTCTTAGTTAAGTTTAGTTGTAATACTCCTTCTATAATAAGAACGACTGGAATTATGACTACTCCCACGAGATAAGTGAACATCTGGGACGCCCAACATACACAAAACCACCTAAATATTTATATTACTATAAGTGGTATTACCGATCACTAATATACACCTGATTAGGTACAGGGCAATATTAAATGAATAAAAAACTCTACTTTCAAAATACTAAATAATACGAAACCACTTAGCCCAATATTTAACCTAGGTACCGGATATATAAACCTAAGGCGGCCAGCAGGTACCCCGACGCCTAATAATAAGTTAAACCCTATACCATAATAGTATTCACCGATAAGCACTACAACAACAATAGAACTCCAGGCTTGTTATGCTATTAGTTTTATAATTAATAGTAGTTGGGATTTTTAGAGTTATACTAAGGCCGATAGTATCTTAAAAAACCTTTTTAATACTCAGGGTTTCATATAATAATAAAAGTAGCTCAAAATGGGCTTGGTTAAAGTAGCCATTACATTAACGAAATGGGACCTAAAAAAGGCTAGTATTACGATCTATTCAACTCCGTAGCCTTAGGGAGACGTGCTCCTTAAGCTAGAACGACTCGGCCCGTACATCGACCACACTAAACTCAAACTCCGCAAAGCTAATCTGATCTACTTCGTTACGGTCCATAATAGTAATCACTTCACTAACGTCTTTATAAACTAGACCACGGGACATATACTTTAATATAATAATTTATAGAATATGGGTTCCTCTAAATAATGCTTTATAATCGATATACATAACCTTCTCTCTTAGTATAAGGTTATGGGCGTCCCCGAAACCCTAATTAGGTGTATTCGTATAAGTACAACTATTACTAATAGCCCTTAATAACCTAACAGCTAGGAGTATAGTATTTATATAATAAAATAGTTCCGTATTATCTTTTACGAGAACATAGTATTCCATAAGTTGGCCTTTTCTTAGATCTCTTAGTAATCAAACACTTAGAGGTTAATTATATATTACTAATAGGTTAATTAGATTATACAAAAGTTCTACGATTACCCCAGAGGAAGCCTATTATACCCGAAACCCCGTAAAGCCTACATTATATAGACCACTAAACAGACTATGGAGGACGCAGCAGCTCCACCCAACAATAATAACAATAACGTTATACTTATAAAAGGTAAGCCTAATTAGACCTCTAAGAAGGACAAGCCGAAACAGTAACCCTTAAAACCTACTATATTACCTATAACCTAATTACTAACACCTCCTAAGTACCCTCATAATATTAGCGTCCTAAGTAATATTGTGCATAACACACTTTATAACTACGAAGATGAGTAGTAATACCTTATATAAGGTTATTAACACCTAATTAAACGATATAATAAGGTGACTACTACGAATCTTTAATTAATTATAATTTATAAAGAGGAGGAATTTACTAAGTGGGTGGATAACTTTTACGAGTTCGTAGTAATACGTACAGGAGTATAGGAGCCCTTCTTTACCCCTACTCAGCCCGATAACTAATAAAAACATAATTATGAAGACGAAAAGTATTATTAAAGAGAGATATAGGAGAAAAAGGAGCGAGAGGCCACACGTAAAGCAAAAATCGAGGAGGGGCTTAGCGGTTCATAATGCTATAACCTATACCACTAATAGACCTAATTAGGCTTTTATTTATGTAATCTAGTTATTTCCTTTATTTCCCTTTTTACATATTATTTATTATCTTAGTACATAAGAGCTTAGAGCTAAGATAAGGGGATAATTAAAATTGTATAGGGGGAAATACTTATACTAAGCGGGTTTTTCCTTAGTTAGGTGATAGTGAGTTATTTGAGAGAGGGGAACTAGGGACGTATTTTTAGCGGAGAACACAACAAAGTACTATTAAACAACATACTACGGAACATTAGTAAGTATCGTTAATTAAATAGATGTATTTAGAGTTCTTTTTACTCGTTCACTTAGATTATATACCGTAAATAATACAAAGGTTACTTTACTACCGAGCAAATAAGGCCCCAATACTCACCAGTGTTTATATCTAAAATAGGAACCCCTCTTTAGCCCTAATCAGGTCTTAAGGTGTCTCTTTACCTAGATTATAACTCTGGTTAAGCGGTTTTGTACGAGTTAATCACCCTTACAAACCCGGGACGGAGGGTGCATGACCTATGGTCAGTAGAGTATATATGTTGTACGATACAGCACATACTGTTCACTGCATCCCCCGCTCCGTTGCAATATCCTTATAGTACTAAGAGCCTCGAAGATAAGGCTTACGGGGAGGGGGATTATGTTATATACTAAGGGAGGGTGTGGTTAGAGTGGGGCATACTAACCGGTGGGTCCCCGGTGGTTAGCTACACAGGCTCATATAAACGAGGACTTTTCCCAGTTTTAAGGGAGAAGTTGTCGAATCGTACGCCTAGCCTCCAGGGCCAAAAAGGTGATGTATTGAAGTGGTTAGATTCTAGCTAGCAGACCCCTGAATGCGGGCGTCATTAAAAGGCCTGAATTTGGGCGGGGTAATCCTAGGGGACCAATGTCACCGCCACAACTGAAATCCGTGGCTGACTTCCGTATTACGTAACCGGGCTTTCCGACAGAAGTCAGAGATAAAACAGTCTTTTACCCATACTTAGTTACCCAGTTGAGTACATTCGGTTGACCCTATCACTCTGTACTATCCAACCTTGACACAAGGGAATCTAGGAAAATAGCTGTACCGACAAGGATTCCACGCGAAACCAAGGAAATACAACCTCCGCCTTCATCTTTTTCAGTGGTGAATGGCAACATTGCCGGCATGGATTTTCAGCCTCATTGGACACATGGAGCGTCTCAAGCTGGCGGTCAGTTCTGCCATTGGCTGTTCTCGAGCCGTACCAATCGCTCCCGCGAGAACCGAGACTTGCGCTTTTTCGCTGCAGAAGTCGATCTCGGCTGTTACCTAAAGCTCGGGTGTAACGTAGTCGTTGTTGATCGCCCAGTGCCGACCCAACGTGGACATGCTAGGCGACAGATCAATGACGAGAGTCCACCAATAAGGAAGATATTGTGCTTTCTTGGTTGCGTGGAGTAATGAAGTGTAGCTAGCAGTAAAGCGTCTCGTCAACTCGCGGACATAGATTTCCGTTGCCAATTTGGCCATGAGCAGTCCGACGTGACGCGGGAAGCGACGGCACTTTTCCTCCACTAACATGAGCGTGGTCATGGTCGATTCGCTTTCTTCATATCGAGCAAAGGCTGTGCGTCGACAAGTGGCGGTGATTCCATCAATTCATCCGCTTAGCCGAAAACTCCCCTTTACAAACCGACTTATTCCTGGAGAGGGTTTTCAATGTCGCCAAGGCAATATTGAATGCTTGGTTGCGTCAAGTTGACGAACTTGGGGGACAAGCGCCTTGTCCAGGGTTGATCAATTATTGGCAGCCCCATTGGGAACATGGGGCCTTTTAAGGGGCGCGTGCATGGCAGCGTGGTCGAGGCTAAGCGCCTGGTTTTCGCCGTCGCCTTCGTCATGTGCAACCGGTATTACGGCGGACGGCGTGAGGACCGCCGGGAATGGTCAATCTCGGCTACGACGGAGCTCTCCGAAAAGGGAGCTAACTTGAAGCTGGCTCAGGCTCAAAAAGGGCTATTTCGGGATATGATGAGGGCTGTTATGCTTAAGTGCAAGCGCAAATGAAATCCGCGGAAGCCGCGTGCCGTTTTTTTTCCCTTTTTTTTTCTTTGTGGTTGGATGCGAATGATGGTTGAGGCTCTCAATCTAAAGGTTCTGTCGGTGCGTTTTCAAGGCTTGAGCATGTCACCCGTTAATGGCAAGATGAGCCGGCCATGGCTGCGGCAGGGCATGATCCTCACCTTACTCGCTACCTGCCAATGTGGCCTGCGGCGTTTAGGCCACCAAAGCACCCCCCGGGATGGGGTGCCTGTGGCCAGAGGCAGCGCAAAACCGTGACAGCTGCAGTGTTGGCGCATCATATACTACAGAATCGTGCAAGGCATAGCGCTTCAGCCTTATAGAGCTGAAGGCAAAAGTCCTTGCGACCAACTAGCTCCCGGCGTCTTGGCCATCCAGCGACTCACTGATGCACATATACATGTATGTACGGCATATATATACATGTCGACACGTTTATTTGTCTCTAACCCGAACAAAAGTTAATAGTGGTAGCGACGGGATTGGCGCCATGACCACAAACTGCCTCCTACCTACTGCGTAAATGTAGGTTGGCGGAGAGCGAATCGCCCAATAGTGAGTTGACCAGCCGAGCGCCAAGGTTCTGGAACCGCTGGATTTCTTCCAGATTTGGACCGTAGAGGCTGCCGAGATGGCATGCCTTGCCTGGATTACAGTGTATTGTTGCCGGCCAGGACTTGGCTGACTGGGGATCCAGGGACATACCAGGTTCCTGGATGGCAGTCCCGCAATTTTATCGTCTGTTTCACCACTGCTCGCTTTGAAACCGCTCCTTTCCTTGTCTTTCGTCCCTCTCTCTGCTCATTTCGTCCTGCCCGACCGAGTTCCCCGTGAGTCGGATAATCGACCCGAAAACACACAACCTTCTTCCTCCCGTGTTTCTTAAGATCGGGGCTTGAAAGTTAGGATGACTTTGTTGTTTCTGGGGCGAATTTGCGCAACATCCAATGCTGCCATGAACCGAGTTTCCAACCCTGTCGTCAGTTGACGGCAGATACGTGAGCCTCCGATGCCACCCACCCCTCGAGCTCGAGGCCGCATATGCGCCTAGTGTTTCCCCGGATTTTCCAGGCCCTTAATCTTCCATCGTCCCATCAGTCTCCGCAGTCTTATTCTCCCGCCAATGAATCCCTCCACGGCATACGCGATTCGTTCTGTATACGGAGCATTGAGAGAAGAAAAAGGGAAAAAATGGCAACGCTGAAGTCTTGGCCAAGTCGGCCAATACGGCAGATATCCAGGCTAGTATGATATGCCCGACTGGTAGGTGGAGCACTCAACTTCTCGGGTCCAGGAATACGAAAATCTTGAATGCTTGGTGTTTGTATATATCTCTCCCTAGGCCGCACCCGTCTAGACTTTCCTTCCCCGTCCCAATTCAGCTTCGTTAGGTCCTCAGTACCAACTTCGCTTCGTTTCTGTACATCTTTTTTTTTTCTCCCATTCCATAGCCTCTTCACCATGCGCTTTACCACTGTCTCTGCCGCCGCTACGGCGCTTGCGGCCTCGTCCCAGACCATGAGCATCTCGACTTCTTCCGACCTTGACGGTTCCGTGTGGCAGGCCATCACTCCGTGCCTTCCAGGACATGCCCCGTAACCGTCCCTACAAGAGGCAGTCTGGCTGGAACCCTCCCTCCGATATCGCCTCGCCCCTCAAGGAGGTCTGGGACCACTGCAAGAGCACTTACACCGATCTCTTCGGCTTCAAAAACTACGGCTGGGACCAGATCATGGCCACCAAGGGCACCATCAACGTCTGCGTCCGATGGGAGTCCAGCGCCTCCGTCACTGAGGCCGAGCGCACCAAGGTTGCCTCCGCTCTGAACACGGCCTACCAGGGCTGGTTCAAGTGGCTCAACGGCTATGACAACTTCCCCTACAGCGACATCAAGGTCAACGTCGTTGGCTGGGCCGTCAAGGACAAGAGCCTTCTCCAGGGCTCCACCTCTGGCATCGATGTCTACACCGACAAGGACGCCGAGGGCATCCCCCAATGCGCTGAGTCTTGCGGTCGCTTCTTCAACCAGAACGGAGACTACAGCAAATGTTCCGGCGGTGCTGACCGTCACTACGATAACTCTCTCTGGCTCACCGACGGCATGAGCGGTGGTGCTGGTGGTGACTGGGGCCAGAGAATTGGCCGCGAGTACTTCATGCAGCTTCTGGACTCTAAGAACGTCCACATTCTTCAGCACGAGATCGGTCACACCTACGGCTTGGATGACTGTGAGCCTCTCCCCCCTATGAATCGTAATTTTTGACTAACTTTTGTTCTGCAGTTTACGACTGGACCCCCACCGGCGTCACCAGCTTCATCATGCTTGCTGGCTCCGCTGCCCAGATCACCGACTTCGATGGCTGGATGCTCCGCAACTGGTGGTATGAGCTCTCCCGCAACCGTGGCTGGCAATCCGGAACCGCCAGCTCTGACGACTCCGCCTCCCCTGCCACCACCACAACCAGCAGCGCTGCCAAGCCCACGGTCCAGGCCGCTGAGGAGGAGGAGACCCCTGCCGCCCCGACGACTGCTGCCGGCGCTTGGGCTCAGTGCGGTGGCTCTGGCTGGACCGGCCCCACGGCTTGTGCCTCTGGCTTGACTTGCGTTAAGCAGAACGAGTGGTACTCTCAGTGCGCCATGGCCTAAGTCATCAAGAACAACAACATGAACCTTCACGCGTTGGGACATTCATCTTCGGGGGCTTGTCCGCTGTACATATCGACGCCCTCTGAGATTGGTGCTCCATCGCTTTGACATCTCGTCCTTCACGAGAATAACTTCTTCTTGTTTATAAGCATTCTGACCCCGGTGGTCTCTCTTCCGTACATAATAACATCACCTTGCGATGGCTTCAAATCTGTCCTGCTGTTGCGTGCTGGATGTGATTCTTTCCGTGGCATGTGACCCGATATATGAAAGCTCTGCTAATGTGGCGTCATTTTTTGGCCCCCTGACACCTGCAAAGCTGTAAAGGATGGCGAAGCTAGATAGGCTTTGCGATATTCAAGGACGCCCGGCCTAGTTGCCCCTTTTCATAAGATTTGAAAATTCGGTATAACCTAGTGAATATTATGATTGGTGTCGGCATCACGTGGAGACCTTATGAGGCCAAAGAGAATACTATTGCATGTCCGCCGGTACAGAATGAAAGCAATGGTGACGAGACGACATGAAGTTTGGGATGAACTGACCTTCAATGCTCTTAGTTTGGCATCATCCCAAATCTAGCGACCTGAACGATGGGCCCTGCCGAATGCGACACTGGGTAGAGCCGAAAGATGCTCTCGTTTAATGACAGTGAAAGTATCGAGGGGACTCGAAGATCACACAGAGTCAAAGTCCAACCGAGCCCGACTTGACTTGTGACTGTGATCCGGCGGTAGAAGGCGATCGGCAACCGTCGATGTCCGAAGCATCGAGGGCTATCCACTGGCTTGGACACGACGTTTAATTTCGCCTGGGTCTAGCGCACGTGGGCTAGCCGCCAAACCACAGGCACCCGCCGGTTGGCATCAATAAAGCAATTGAAAACACCGCAGTCTGAAGGCTCTTGTGTTGTTTCTATTACGCATTAGAAATCACACACGCTGACGCTTGGCGGGGTTTGCCGTACAGTTTGGGTCTTTCATCCATGCCTCTGCGGCCGGCGCCGACGTCCGTTGGACTCCGGCGGGTATTGCTGTTCGTTCCTCTGGACGGGAGCTCCAATCAAAGTGGCCAGGCATGTCAGGCTCGCGCAAACCGTCGGGGCTCCTCGGTGTGACTCACGGTCAGCCATCGGAGATTTTGACGGCGGGGCGGAAAACTCGACATCAGGGGGTTATTAAAGAGCACATGCATCGCGCAAGAGCGCCGTCGATCACGTCTTGCAGCTATCGGGCCACGACACCTGCGGGCCATATAAGACCCCTCGGGCCACCCTATGATTGCTCAAGTCTGGGTTTTCTGGAAATTGGGTATCCAAGTTTGTTGGGTCAGCTCGCTGACAAAAGGGTATTATCTACTGCCAAGATGGCACGACTATTTTGTTTCTCTCTTTTTTGACGCGAGTGCGCGCCTCATCAACATCGTACACATACTTCATCTTTTTCTTCACTCATATTTTCTCATCTCCAAGACGACCGCCACCGGAAAACGCCATGTCGTCTGTCAGGCCGACAAAGACCAGACTGACGTTTAAGCCAGATTAGTTGTCTGGTGAGTAACAACGAGACCGGCAACAGCGGCAGACGTCAAGGTCGACATGACACCAGAGATCAGGGCAGAGATGGCCATGGCACTGACATCACCACCACGACTAGGAGCCAGCTGGCCCAGGATACCAATCTGGATACCGAGAGAACCAATGTTTCCAAAGCCGCAAAGCGCGTAGGTGGCGATGAGCTGAGAGCGAGGGGAGAGGTCGGTGTAAGGGGCCTCCTTCATCGCAGAGAAAGCCACGTACTCGTTCTGTTGTAGGGATGATCAGTATTTTGAAAACACGGAATGGGGCCGACACGTCGGGAATTGAACTTACAGCGACGACTTTCATAGCGATCAGACGGGCAACCTTGAGCAAATCCCCATTGCGAGGGACACCCAGAAGAAATGCGACCGGGTAAAAGACGTAGCCGGTGATGAGGTTGAGAGTCAGAGGGGGGTCGTTGATGTTGATGTAGCTTCCCCACCAACTCAACAGACCGTCAACAAGGCCGATGAAGGCCAGGATGCAAAGAATCGAGGCGACAATGGTACCGGCGATCTTGATACCCAACCAAGCGCCGTTAGCAAACGCGTGGATGGCGTTCTTAGCCTCGTGCTCGTCATCGTCAGGGATGACAACCTTTCCAGCGGTCAATGTCTCCTCCTTCTCGGGGTAGCGAAGCTTGGAGATGGCGATCGAGGCAGGGATGGACATGACACAAGACGACACCATGGCCTGGGCGTTCAGGCCCAGGTTGATGTAGGCGACGAGGGTGGAGCCAGAAATAGTTGCGAAGCCGCAAGTCATGATCTGGTGAATCTCGGCCTTGGTCATGTGCGGGACGAAGGGACGAACCAACATGGCGGACTCGCCCTGACCGATGAAGGGAGTGGCAGCAGCGACAACAGCCTCGGCACCGGACACGCGCAGAGCCCAGAAGACAAAGGTCGCGAACTTGCCGATGAACCACTGGAGGAAGCCGATGAAGTAGAGAACCTGGACGATGGCCACGAAGAAGATGATGGGAGGGATGACGCCAGTGATGAACCAATGCAGGTCAATCACGCTCTCGGCGGTCAGGAATGACGTTCCCTCGTTGGCGAAGCCCAGAAGATCTCCAGCGCGGTCTGCGATGAACTTGAAGATGTCGAAACCGACGCCGGTCCGGAGCACGAACAGCGCGATGATGTACTGCGACAGCATGCCGCCAATGACGGGGCGCCAGTTGACGCGCTTACGGTCGTTGGAGGTGGCCCAGAACAGGAACAGGATGACGATGAGACCGAAGATGGAAACAGCTCGGTTTTCGCGAGTGTTGTCGGCCGACTCCTCCGAAACGAAAGACCCGACGAGCATCACAGAAAGCGTCAAGGCGGCGCCGGCAATCGTGCGGAACTTGGCGGGAATGGCATTGTACACGAAGACGGCCGAGTGCTGCCACACGAACTTGATCGGGCGGGAGACGTACGAGCTGGGGACGTAGAAGAAGAAGAGGCGTAGAGTGATGGCGAGCCAGACGAGGAACGGGATGACCCAGTTCTTGTCGTCGTGGTGCAGGACGAGCGAGGCGATCCACCAGCCGGTGAAGAAGCAGAACAAGAGGGCGTGGACAGCCCACTTGTACTTGCGGTAGAGGGTGCGGGCTCTGGAGGGCTTCTGGGCGCCCTCCTGCTCGCTGGGGGTCACGGCGCCGTCCTTCTCGCCATCGTAGTCGGGAGGGCCGCTGAGCTTGTCGGGGTTGCCCTTCTCGATGTCGTGCGGCTCGTGGTGCTGGTGAAGGTGGCTCTGGTGCGGGACGGTCGAGTCGCCGGTTTGCGTGTAGGTCACGTTGTCGTCATGGCCCTTGGCGTCGACACGAGCGCTGTGGTGCAGATGTTGGTGCTGGTGCTGGTTAGAGATTTCCAGCGCCGGGTCCGAGTTGCGACGGGGCAGCGTGCCGGCCGGGCTCTTGTTGTTGGTCTGGGTGACCTCGGTGACCTGGGAAGCCATGGCTGAGAGGGCGTTTTCGGAGCGCACCGACAAAGACAGGGACGAAGGGGGAAACACAGGGAGAAGCGTTGAACTTGGCCGGAAAAAAAAAACCAAGAGAATTTTTCTTCGACGACCTGGTGGAAGTGGTGGTTGGTGGTGGACCGCGAGCCGCACAGTTGAAGGCGCCCTGGACTGATCGACGACGAACTTGACCACCGACGGAATGGGCGAGCGAGAGGAGGGAGCTGCACGAAACAGACGAGAACCACGAGACGGGACCCTGGATTGACGCCTCTGAGGGTAAGCCCTTTTTAAAAAATCCCAGTGCGACGATCAAGAAATCCGAAAGTAGTGCCGAGGCTAGGCACGCACGCACAACAACGATGGTCAAGCTTATCAGCAACCCGGGTGCCAGGACAGGACAGGCCAGGCCAGGCCATGCCAAACAGGCAAGAATGGAGCTCGCCGCGCTGTGCCTTTGGTCGCTGGCTGGTGTGGAGGAAGCCCTCATGTGGTTCGGTGCCCATTTCGGTGGATTGACCCAGATTCTGGACGACGCGCAGCCAACGAGGGATGCGGGTTGGATGGACGACAGGGTTGGCGGGTGTGGGATTGACAAAAAGTGGTGGTACTAGAGATACAAGATGGCCAGGGTAGCTGGGACGAGATGGAGGTCAAGGAGGGGACTGAATGGAGAGTAGGACGATATCTCTCGGAAGCGGGCTCAGGGTGGCAAGCCGTTGGTCAGTCAGCCGCTTGAGTTTTTCTCTTCTCTGCGCACACGGGGTTCCTCTTTCTTTTCTTCGTCGGGGGGGGGGGGGGTTTCTTCTTTTTTTTCTTTATTTTTTTTTCTTCTTTTCCCTCTTCAAGTCGTTCGTTCAGCGAAGGAGAGGTTAAACTCAATCTCTCTCCTCTGGATAGAGGCTACTACAACGACGGCGTTCCACCCAGCGGCCGGGTTCGAGATAGCTGATAGATGGGTACTCGGTCTGAAAGCTGGACTGTGCTGCGATAAGGGATCGAATTTTTCTGCAGTTCGCGGGTGGCATGACAAGGATTGTGGGAGCGCCGAACGGCACAGACTCTCGGACCAAGACAACTAGCTCTGGAAGAGGAGTAGCAAAGCCAACGGCGCGCTTCCGCTTCTGGAAGGTTGATAGAACGATGGAGACGTGCGGTGGAGCCGACTGAGATTGGAGCGACGAGACTGGTCGTCGCAGAGAGCAAAAGTTCGGGGTGTGCTTTCCGGGCTCCTTGCTTTGCCCGGCATGCCATTGGATTGGCTTTGGGACCATGAGATGTCGGACGAGTCGCACGAATCATGGCCCTGGAACCGCTCAGACTGGACGCTGGAGAGAGTCTTGCTCGACATGGAAACGAGCTTGGCCTCCGGAGACGCCAGGCAATGGCGTCCAGACCAGATGAATGAGCACACCCTGATAGGCCCAATACCGGCCTCGTCCGCTGCGATGAGCAGCGTGTCAGATCCTTCCGCCCCTCCGCCAGCGACCCCCAAGTTGCCACACACCCATCAGAGACGGGCACCACGGACACATGCGGAGAATCGGGACTGGTTGGAGATAGCTGCATCAGCCATCAGCCGCCCCGGCGCCACCAACGCCATGGATCGAGGGGCAGGGACAGGAGAGGGAGGGGCAGCAACTTCCACGACGACGTCGCCCGTTGCTCGCCTGCTGCCCTGGCCACTGTCTGCTCACACACGCGCTCTGCCGGTCTTCCCAAGCCCGGCTGAGAGGCACAGCTGTATCTCTCTACCTGTGCTTACACAGTATGTGTTCTTGCCCAGCCATTAGTGACTGCTCACGGTCAAACACCAAACACTTGAGGGGTGGTGAGATCGGCGATAAGAAACAATCAAACACTAATAAGCAAACGTGGCTGGCAGAGCAGACAGCGGCATTTCGTAATTCAGAGAACCCCGTCAGGGCTCAAGCTCGAAATGAGACGAGATGAACCCTTGAGATTAGCGAGCTGTCCCCGTCATCAAACATTTAGCGTAAGCGAGGCCACGGGTAGGGACTGCCTGGACAGAGCATGACAACAGAATCTCTGTCTTGATTGTGTGATGCGGTGAATGTGAGTGAGTTTTTTTTCGTCGCGGCCAGGACCGATGACCGAGAAGCAAACCGTCACTTGTCTCTGATGCGACCAGAGCAGAGCACACTCCGAACCCCAAGACACGCACCTTGCCGCATCTGCCATCCCAGTCACCACCTCCCTCCCCGAGCCTAGGACGCACGCTAGGGCGCGTTGCGCGCAGGACGCCGCGCGCAGGGTGTGCCCCACGCCGCCGCCCTGGGGAAGATGAGCAAGGTTCACGGTGTGTTCCTGGGCCTGTCTGGGCCTGCACACTGGTTGCAGCAGGCGTCGTATCTCTGCCCGATTCAGTCAATGACCGCGTGCGCTTCACATTGGCCCAAGACAAAAGTGCCTCGCCTTCCCAATATTTTCAGCTTCGGTCGGCTCCGCTTCTCCAAGGAGCCCGTTAAATGCCCTGGGGCAGAAGCCGCTGTGTAATTGCAGACATGTGCATGATAAGGTGAAGGTGAGCTCCGACGACCACCACACGAAACCGGGCTGCTTCGCTGGTCTCCGACGTCCACCCATTATCAGCGCCGATTAAATGCGCGCGCAGCAGACATCCCTGATGCTCGATCCGGCACACACTCGACAGCATGATTGTATGTTGGTTGGGTTCATGTTCCCATCAGTCGACCCACGCGGTCGAAGCAGAACAGAGCAGTACTGCCGCTGTCGCTGTCGGAGAGAGAAAGGTGGGGGGGGCAGCGGCTGACGCCTGCGCCTTGCCGTCTCATACTTCCAAGCATGAGATGGATGGGTAGTTTGGGCAGGCAAACAACCGCGGATCCAGAGACGCTACCACGTGTCCCGTCTCCGCCCCCGGATCCAGCGATGCGGTGTGACAGCAACCTTCTCGGCCGACGGTGCGACTCCGCTATCCGGCGTCAGTAGCTGCTGCTGCTGTGCTCGCGGGTTAATCTCATTCGGCTTCAAGCTTGGCCCTGGTTCCCGGGAACGCAAATGGTCCCCCGCCTTTCGCAAACCCGCCTGCTAAAACACGGGCGGCGATTATATTGTGACGAGGGTTTGCGGGAGCCATTTCGATCTTCATAAGCCACATCGGCCGGGCTATCCAGCATTCTCGGACCTTCGAGTCGAGCCTTGAGGCCACGCGCATCTCCTTTGCCATACATGCCCAGTGAATCAAGACCAAGCAAGGCGGAATTGCCCATTGGTGAAAATCCATAAGATGACGGTACCGTAAGCTGTCTCTTCTCATCATTCGCCAAGGCATCCCGACGGAAACCTGAGGTTCTCGTCGCCCCTACCTTCATTTTACCATGTCCGGGAATACGGTGCAACTCATGTGCAACTGTTTGGATTAGCATCTCCAATCCATGAGTGACGAGGTATCGCGGGATATGTGGAACGAGTCCGTGGAGTCGTGCCAATGGAACTACGAGAATGGGCTATTCGGCTGGTATTCCACAATAATCAGAAGGAGAGGGAACTGACGAGGGATGGGCGAACGAGACCGTGAGGGCAGATAACGACACTTCGTACCTGGCAGCTCAGGTTAACCTGGTCGATCACCATCCGCAGCGTTCACGTTAGGAGGATTCGGAGTAGTTCGAGCCTTCACGTTACTCAAACCACGCACGGCGAACGTGTAGATGGCCGTAATCATTACCCTGACTATCAACCCAAAACATTATTGCTTTGGTATCGATTGGTTGATTTCTCTTTCTCTCTTAACCTAATAACTAGAATCGTTCATGGATTGGGCTGTTCGCGTGTCAAATGTTCTCTGCAGCGGCTTGTTGACTCTTCTCCTCAACCTCCGTCTTGTAGCCTTTGAACGCTCTCGCAGGCACCTTTTTTATAAACATTTCATCCAGCTCCTCATATGTTCTGCCTGCAACCTCGGGCTGGTAGAACCAAAGGTAGATCGTGGAGAGCACCGAGAAACCCCCAAAGATGAAAGTGACCTTGGCTCCCAGGTTCGCCTGGTCGGGGTTGAAAAGAAAGGGAATAACAAAAGCCCACATAGCCTGTATGACACAACGATTAGTCCTAAACCAGTGAGGCAGACGAAAGGCATACGGGCTACTTACGAAGAGTGCATTTTGGAGAGCCAAGGCCATAGAAGCCGTCTTTGCACGAAGGCGAGACGTGGCAACCTCAGTCAACAGGGAGTAAGCTGTTGCGCCGATGGTGACGTTGTAGATGAAACAGTAAACCAGGAGCAGTGCCACTGTTCCTTTGACAGCCCCTGGGGTTCCTGCAACTGCAAGGCCGCCGGTAACCATCAGAAAAACTGTCAACGTGCACATCCCGTAAAGAGTCAGTCCGCGGCGACCGACTCTGTCGATGAGGAACCAGGAGGTAATGTTGCCGAGCATCGACAAGACTTGCTGTACAATCGCGAGGATAAAGGTCTCCTTGGTCGAGTAGCCGGCCAACTGTTGATAGCTTCGAGCATATCAGTTTCCATACACCTCCCCAAACCAAGATTGCAAACGCAACAAACTTACTATGTCGAGTATGATGCCACGAAGAACACCCCGCAAAGAGCCTGGATACTCAGAGGAGCAACGGAGATGATGGTTCGGCGCAGGTTAGACTTGCGGAAGCACTCGGCAAAGCTGGCGCCCTCGGTCTCCTTTCGAACTTCGGCAAGAGTGATGGTTATGATAGAGAGTCGCTTTTCAACTTGAACGGCGTCATATCCAAGGCGACTCAGAGATCTCGCAGCCTTTTGCGTCTGACCCTTGTTAACCAACCACCAAGGCGACTCTGGCATGAAAAACATGAGGAGAGCGCCCAGTCCGCTGAAGCCGTATTGCGAGACGAAGACTGCCCGGTACGCCCAGCGGTCCGGTCTTTCACCAGTATCATTGACGATCAGGGATACAATGAATGGCCCGATCGTGAAGGCGATGGCGGCGGCGGCGGTCAGGATGCCTCGGAGAGCCAGCGGTGCGACCTCACCGATGTAGGTCATACTGACAGTGATGAAGGCGCCAATGGGAAATCCTGCGATGAATTTTCCAGCGAAGAATATTTGGTTGGTCGTGCTAATAGTTTCGAGGGTAATGCCGACAAAGATGAAAATGTAGCTGAGGGCATAGGTCCATTTTCGACCGATGCGGTCGGCTACCCAACCGGCACCGATTGATCCAACGACGGCGCTATACAGGAATGACCCATTAGTTGCTGAATTGAAAGCGTAGTAAACCGTTGACGTTGAGCAACTCACGATGCAACAGGGGCTCCGCTGTAGGCAGACTGCCATTTCGCGGGGAGTACATAGTTGCCGTTGTATTCCGAACCAAAGTCCTTGCGAAACTGCGGGATTCCAAGGACCGTTCCACCAGCCTGATTGTCGAAACTGGTGAGGACGAGAACGTAGATGGCATAGAGGCACCACACAAACGCCCACGGCTGGTTCTTGATTGCCTGCAAAGCGGTTTCCTCATGGTCCTCGGCGGTCGCGGCGTGTCCGATTTCCTCGATATGCTCGCCTTTGGCGGCAGCAATGTCGTCTTTTTCAGATACGACGGGTGTCCTGGACGCTTCGAGCTTGGGTTCGTCCATGGTTAGCTCCTGCAGGGGCACTCTATGCGCGCTTCGCAAGAGTTTTGGAAATATTTGCGACTCCCTGACCGCAGGAGTTCGGGCTGAGAGAAATCTGGGGAAGCTCCGGCTATCTGGGGAACCTGAGGAGACGAGTCTGGGGAACTGGGGCAAAGTTACAACTCAACCGGGAATGTCCCCGGTTCTTATTGTCAAGAAATGTTCACCATCTATCCTGGTCAAGGCAGTTGCAGGCACTTCCTCGGACTAACATCGTCTTAATGATCGACCGAACAGCCCATAGTTGGCCCTCTTTTTAGATCGAGGCGTTCTGCGCCGAGCTCTGGGCCAAGCCTGAACTCATGGCCAGTCTCCTTACCCAACCATGTGGTTGACTCTTGCGGGGGAGGGGCCGGTTCAAGCCCATGTCGGACGATGTTTGCATGATGCAGATGCAGTGCGTTTCAATGACGGCTCGGGCTTGTGGCCGGCAATATTTTTACCAAGGGGAAGTCGATATTATGCCCCGGTAGTTGGACACATGAGTCAGGAACTCTGCCGAAGAAAGGCCATGAGGGTTGTGGTTGGCTGTCTAGCAGTGGAATCTAACCAAATTAGGCCCGTCGAGAGGATCTATGAGATGAACTTGGTCGTGGTCCACGGCTGCGAGGGACAAATGGCCTGGCCCCCATGTGTCATTGACCCGCCGTCCTAGTTTTCAGTCTGGGGACCCCACAACCACGCCCAAACGCTGCTGGGTTCATGCAGAGAAAACCCACGAAGTACGCGGGGTCCGACTCGGAGATCAGTTGGCTTCAATGCTTGCTCGTTCTCTGAAAAGCAGACAGGAGTATCTGGTGTGACGCCGCCAGTAGTACATAGGCAGAACCAATGCCAGAAGTCTCAGGAAGATGGCCCTGGACTAAATTTGGACGTGTCTGTAGTAACACATCGAAAGCTCGTGGTGTGACGGCCGGCAGTTCGGCATTGGGGGTGGAGGCTGCCTTTGATCTCCAGTCCGGGTCCTCAATGTAATGACCACGCCAAGGATCGGAAATTGGCAAAAAACCTGACCTGCTCGTGACCCGAGCCGTAACTCATCCGCGGTTTGGCCGGAGTTGAACCCTGCTAGTTATTTGTCCGCGTGATTGGAGTCTAGACACCGCCGCTCAATCCAGATTCACCAACCTTCTCCGCATTCCATGCCGGGGTCTCTCCACACCGACATCGCGATGACGAGGCGGCCCGATAAAGCAATTAGAAGCGTCAGCCGCACCCCTCCACTTCCCGTGTCGGGGGGTTTGCCTACCCTTCTTGGGGGAGCACTGCATGAAGCGTTTACGGCTTCTACTTGGGACCTCGGCGTCTAAAAACACTTCAACCAGCTTAGACCCATGCTCCAAACTGACGTCTAGACCGTCCTACGAAGTCCTGATTTTCAGACCCAATTCCTTGCAAGACGAAAACAGTCACTCTACCAAACCGAACTCATCCCATCATGTCTGACGCTCCCGAGGACATGGTCAAAAGCATTCTCCCAACGAGATGGAACCGGGAATTTGAGAAGATCGCAAATGACCTTTGCCCAACGTTGCACAAGTGGACTCGGACGCCTCAACGAGCCATCAAATTCGATCAAGATGAGAGCGAATACTTTGGTGTTCGCGCTGCACCGGCGGAATACACCATCGATGAACTATCGTCATGCACCTGGGGTAAGGGAGATGACTTCATCCTCGACTTCGGCATTCATATGGTGGGATATGTCTCGATGCGGCTCGAATCTCGGGGGTCGCACATGGACGCACCATGCAGGTTGCGTCTCACGTTTGGCGAGTCACCGTTGGACGTAACTCTCGGTATGGACAATGTTGAGACATGGATCAGCACCAGCTGGCTACCCGATGAGGTCATCAACATCGACATGTGCCCCGAGCTTATCACGCTACCGCGCCGCTATTCCTTCCGCTTCCTGCGAGTTGAAGTTATCGACACGTCGCCAAAGTACCAAGTCACCTTCTCAGACATCAAGTGCGAGTGCGTCAGTGCCATCGGTCAGGACCACACTTTGGACGTTCTGCAGTTTAATGACAGCCCCATTCAAAAGATCGACCATGTCAGCATCTCGACGCTCAGAGATTGCATGCAAACTGTCTTCGAGGACGGGCCTCGCCGCGACCGTCGACTATGGAGCGGCGATTTGCGCCTGCAGGCCCTCGCGAACTACAGCACGTTCAAAGATTTCAACCTTGTCAAACGCTGTATCTTCCAGTTTGCTGCAGTGGTTCGCGAAGACGACTCGCTGCCTGCCTGCATTTTCGAGCAACCCCAGCTTACGCCGTCGACTGATTACATAGTAGACTACGACGCTCTGTTCGCCGCCATCGTTAACGATTACGTGGTGGCGTCAGGCGACACCTCGACCGGTCATGCTCTTTGGCCGACAATCTTGGGCTGCGTGAAGCGAGCACTTTCACACCTCGACACCACCACCCATGCATTCAATGAAACCAAGGGCGACGGCTGGAAGTTCCTCGACTGGCAACCCGGCTTGGAACACAGCGCAGGCCTTCATGGTGTTCTCTTGTACTGCCTCAAGGCAGCGAATGCCCTGGCCAGCCTCCTCGGAAAGGAGGCCCCTTTTGTGGGATTTGTGACCCAAATGACCGAAGCAGCCAAAGTTTTTATTTCGCCAGACACCGTTTTTGTCTCCGGGCCCAAGTCACAAGTGAGCTTCGCATCAGCGGCCTGGCTCGTTCTAGCCGAAGCCTTCCCGCAAGACGTGGCTCGAACTGCGCTGCTCAACACGCTCAGTCACCCAGATGCTGTGAAGCCTCTCACACCTTACCTCTGGCATTACGTGTGTGACGCGCTCGCAACAGTAGGGTGTTTCGAGAAGTGCATCGAGATTATGAATGGCTACTGGGGAGGCATGGTTCGGGCCGGCGCCGATACCTTCTGGGAATGCTACAACCCAGAAGATCCCCGGGCAAGTCCCTACGGCGACGTGCGTAACAACAGTTTCTGCCATGCTTGGAGCTGCACCCCCACGTATTTGCTTAGAGGCAAATTGAAAGATTTTGTTGGCGTCCGGGGGACCAGGTCAGTGACGATGGGTGATTTGGACCAAGAATGGATCAATTCCCAAGTCATCTCCTAAACAGTCACTGCAACTGTATACTACTTAGAAGACCGCATCCCGCGGGACCACACTGGGGAGTATAGAGTTATAGACATGCAGAGAAAGTTATAATCATTTCCCGAATGATATGTGCAGCCTGGCTTTTGCAATAAAGTACGTACAGGAAAAGATGACGCTCAGTAATAATTGAGACGTAAATGTGGTCTCCCTTCCAGTGAGACTGAACGGTCCTTAAGCAGAGCCCAGCAGGGCGCTCTTGGGCGCCTGGCCAGGGAAGAATGTTGTGGGCACAGCAGGGATGGGGATAGATGTGGTGATACCGAGCCCAGCAGTAACTTGGTCGGACATGGTGGTAGCCTCATGGTTGGCGACGGTCTTGGTGGTCGCGGTGCTGGTGTACGTGACAGAGCCGGTGCGCAGGCAGTGACCTGTGCCGAAGGCGTTGTTGCACTTGTCAACGATGGATGAGCCAGCCTCGGTCCAGATGTTGATGCCTGAGACGTCAATGTTCTCGCAGGGGACCTCGGCAGCGCAGAGGATGACGACAGGGCCGCGAGAGGCGCCATTGGCGGCAGTGCCCTTCCAGTCAGAGAATGTCAGGTTCTTGTACTCGACACCGTTGCCGGAGACCTTGCTCTGACCGGTCCAGGCAGCGTCGATCTTCAGTGAGTAGGCATTGCCGTGGCCGATGAAATTCTCGAAGCGGGCGTTCTGGAAGACGCCATCGCCACCGTTGTTCTTGATCATCATCATCTGGTTCGAGTTAACAGTGTAGATGTTACGGTAGGTAATGTCGGAGATGGCTAGAGAAGTTGTGTTAGTCATGATGCCTTTAGGATCATTCCATGTTCCTGTGAAATTCCCGCTTACCAGTATCAGCACCCAAGGAGCCGATAGCACAGCCGCCAGACCAGTTGCAGAAAACATTCTCAACCAGGATGTTGCTTGACTTGTTCTGCGAGACATTAGTTGTTACTCCAGCATGGTGTCTAATGCAGCATTTTTTGAGTTGTCCCGATAGTAACTAATAGCTGAACTTTTGGCCTGAATAGGTCAAAGCTAACGTACCTTGACAGTAACACTATAAACTGTTAGTCAAATGCCCAACACTCAAGTCTCGAGATTCCCCATTGGCAGAAGCTCACACGAGAATGGCGGGGGCCTGGCCATTCTTGGGTGGTCGACCGAGGCAACTTGAACAAAATTGGAGGAAGGGTTGACATACCACTCATCCTTGTTGGTGACGGCGACGTCGTGAACGTGCACGTTTGTGCTAGCCATAAGGTTGAATCCATCAAGACCACCCTGGTTCCCTCCACGAACAATCATATTGTAAACCTCGCCGTTCTTGACGCTATCCATAACGAAGTGGAAGGCTGGCGAATCGACGAGGGCGATATCGTGAACGCTAAAGTCTGTAACCGAGACGAACCTCAGGAGACGGGGTCTACGAAGCGTTAGACTTGTAAAATGTGCTGGATTTGGCAGCCGTTCTCACCCGTAGACGCCCTTGCCCTCTGTAACCATGTCAGCACAGCGCACACGACATCCCAAGATGGATCAGTTGCTCACGCTTGTGAAACTCGTAGCCGTAGCCCTGCATAGCACCTTTCGAGTTGCCGCTGTAAAACTCGACGTCGGTGGACTTTTGGACAATAATCATGTGACCGCCTGCCGTGCCGGTGCGGTAAATGGTACCCTCGAGGTTGATGGAGACGCCGGTACCACCGGACAGCGTTACCCAGGTGCCAAGGCCCCATTCCCCTGAGGGAATCAGGATCTCTCCGCCGGACTTGCAGGCGTTCCAGGCGGAGGTGATAGCGGCGCTAATGTCCCCGGTGGCACCGGTCTTGGCGCCGTAGTCGGTGATGTTGCAAGTCTTCTTGGCCGCCTTGGTAGCGCGAGTTGTGGTCGGTCCAACGCTACCGGAAAGCTGGGCGTTGGCCCATTCCGGGAGAAGAGCGCCCAGCGCAATGAGTGAAAGGGAAGCGAACTTCATGGTTGTGAATGAATGAATACCGACAACACGTCGATGAGTGAAGGAACGAGAGACACGGAATGGGAGAAGGAGTGACGAGGACGCGAACGCGAACGAGGCGGGTATCGCCTTCGAGCGGGATGATAAATATGGACGGCTTGGTCTTCCCCCCTTCTTCCTCTCGCGCCCAGCGAACCAGACCAGACCACCAACCTTGTCTCATGTTCTTCCACGCCGCACCGCTTTCCACCAGTGACTCCACGATTCGCCCATCGCTTGCGGGAAATTGAACGGACAGAGCTGTTGAAACCCGCTGGCCAACAAAAACAGCGCTCCACGCCGGGATTCAGGCGCCGAGTTAATTAAACGGCGAGCACAGCCGGTGGGCTAGTGGGCGTGTGCACTTCTACAAATGCCGTCCAGAACGGGGATTGCAGGTATGGAATAGAGTATAATGTGGCGCTATCAGGGCCTGGCCACCAGGCGATTCTCGTTATCTTGGCACTCGGGACAGGGGATGGCTTGCTTGACTGGCTTTACATCAGCATCCCTACTCAGCAGCATGCGTCCATTTGCACGTCCAACATTCGATGAGCTGGGCACAGGGATCTGCGGAGGAGGAGCGCTGGTGAAACAAAAAGAAACGCTGCCGGCGAGCCGCGTCATTGTTGCAGTTCGTCCCGTCTTAGCCAAACCAAAATCCATTTGTTTGGGACGCGCTTTCGAGTGCATGGGCCACGGAAAGATTAAAAGGAGAGCGTCGTGCCGCCTTCAATTTGTCTCCATTGTCGAGCTGCCCAGCAGTATCCTGACCTGGGCTCATCAACGAATGGTGGGCGACTGGCAGATAGATGGCTTCCCAGCGCCATGTCCCAAGAGTGTTGTGTCGGCATCCAACAGCCGGTAGCCTGCGCCCCTGAATGACTGACAGCGGCGATCCTTTTCGATTTCATTACACGTGTGTTTGTATTTTACACGTTTTTGTTTTTCTGAACAGCCTTCCGCCATGGATCCGGGCAGAAGGGCTTCTAGCTGCCGGTCTCCCGACTCCCGACCGCCAAGCACCGTGCAGCGACGGCGATGTCCCGACGGAGACCCGGACTCGGACACAAACAATGCCGGTGGCTGTGCCCGTTGTGGAATTTGGTTCGGATCACCCTTCTCTGTTCTGCCCAACTTTGAACGCTTGCTTTCTGCAAAGGCTATCCCAAAACCCGAAAACAGTTCCCATCAGCCCCGCCATTGGCGCTTGGCTCGCTCACCGACGGCGCCACAACAGGCTATGATGCTGTGCGCCGCTGCAATGTGTCGGGGCTAAATTTAAACCCACATGTTATCCACGCTAAAGCTCTGGCGCAGCGCACCTCCCGGTGCGCCCGGAGGATGGGAGTCAAGAGGCACCCCTCGACGGCCTCCAGTCTTCGTTTTCATCCGAGGTTAGCAAGTGAGGAGGAAGAGGACCAACTTAATCATGCTGATACCAATCTAGAAGAACACAAGTTTTCGCGCTAGTTCCATCACTCCCACACAACAATAGAGTTGTGAGATTAGGTCGTAAAGTTATTCGTCTCATCCGTGAAGAGTCTCGCCATAGGAGGCCCTCGTAGGCACTCGGTCCTACAGTCCCTGCGGTTGTCACTGGGACGAGAATTCTTCAATCATTTGCCTCGTCCAGAACAGGCTTGCCAAAGGAGCCCCCACCCCCACGATAGCGACACTCGTAATTTACTTTGCCCACCCTGATTTTTTCCACGTTGTCATACACCCAGATCTCGATATGCACGACCCCTCTAAATCCCATATGCCAAGAACTGTACTATCACCGTGGATCCCCCTTCGGAAGGTCAGCGGAACTCAGACACGGCCAGCCACGAGGCCAGCAGGGCGTCTGACAGCTGAACTGCGCCGCCGCCTTTAGAAGTAAGGCATCCCACCAGCTTACTTTCCGGCCTTCGCTGTATCCTAATATAGTCTGGTCGCCAAGATAACTCGAGTCCCATCTCAGCCCTGCGTCGGCGAAATCTTGCAGCCGAGCCTAGCCCAGCACAACCCAAGAAAACGCTTACCGCGCTTGCTTCTGGGGATGCCACTCGCACAGCTCAGCTGCTCAGCTCCCGATTCGCTCCCAACGCCCGGAGACGGGGAAAGAGAACAGACGGGCCTCCGAAATATCGGCTATGTAGCTATCCGCCAAGTAGCCTACTTCGAACCCAACTAACCCGTAGGCAGTACGTTTGCGCAGCAAAGTGCCCACTGCTTGTTGGCTCATGCCCAAATTGGCTCGGGATGAACGACATCACGGCCACCACAAGGATTAAGTGCGTTGTCTAGCCGCAGCCGGCAGCGCGATTCTTTCCCCGCCAGCCGACAACTGAAGACGTCCAAAATAGTTTGCAAGTGTACATACTCTATGTTTTGAGCTGATTTGAGGATATAAATGTATGGCATCTCCTCCTCCAAGATGGCATCTTCTTTTCCCATCATCGCACATCTCCAAGATAACTCACCAACAAGTCCAAATATTTCCTTTTCCATTTTTCTTTTGTGATTTCCTTATTTCCTTTGTCGGTTTCTCTTTCTTTGAGACAATCCTTCAAAACTCTGCCCCTTCACTTCTACAACCACAGTCGTCAGATTTTGCTTGACCTCGCTTTTCATCTCGTCAAGATCACAATGCATTCTTCCATCATCTTCACCATCCTTGCAGCTGCCGCGACTCTCACTACGGCTGCCCCCTCTGTCGATTCCAAGCACGACGACACCGTCTGTGCACCGGGCACCGGATTCTTCCAGTCCTGCTCTAACGGCTTCCGTGGCTGCTGCAAGGCTGACGCTTGCACCATCGGCTACTGCCCCCCTGCGCCGGTGAAGCGCGACGAGACAGTTTGCGCTCCCGGTACCGGCTTCTTCCAGTCCTGCTCCAACGGCTTCCGCGGGTGCTGCAAGGCCGACGCTTGCACCATCGGCTACTGCCCCGACCTCAAGGTCCGCGAGCCTGCGGAGAAGCGCGATGATACCCTCTGCGCCCCCGGTACTGGTTTCTTCCAATCCTGCGGTAACGGCTTCCGCGGCTGCTGCAAGCAGGACGCCTGCCCCATCGGCTACTGCCCGGACGTCAAGAGCTTCGAGACTGTCACCAAGGCTCTCCCCAAGGCCACCCCCACACCTACTCCCGAGCCCAACCACGAGTGGCACGCTGAGCCCAAGTCGACTGATCCTGCCGTCTGTGCCCCTGGCACTGGTTTCTTCCAGTCCTGCGGTAACGACTTCCGCGGCTGCTGCAAGCAGGATGCTTGCACCATTGGCTACTGCCCCTCCCACTAAATAGATCCGGACGACTTTGGCATCGGCATTGACGGGAGCACAACATTATTGTATAGAGCATGGTATAGATTGCATTGCATCGTGGAGTTGGATTATAGCATTACGGCGTCTTTTTTTGACAACTTTACTTTCGGCGTCTGGTCTCATTTTGTTCATTTAATAATAATCCCACGTTCCTTAATAAGTCCCATGAATGTACTTTTGACTATGATACCTGTCAGCAATAGAAGATAAAGAGGCGAGATATGGTATTGTTGTGACTTTCTGGGGATGCTTCCAGAGTCGACTAAGTCGTCGTGGTATTAACGAGTCCTACTAACGTCCCACACCTACATCCGGTCCACCCCCCTATGTGGGCCACCACAAAATGTCTCAATACAATGACTACCCCTCTTCTTCTTTAACCCACAGCTTTTTCAACTTTTGATCAATCAACACCAAATTTTCGTCCCATCGAGATATTCAATTGATGAAACAGTATACCGAAGCCCAGGTTGACCAGGCTCTTAAAGCCATCGCAAACGGTCTCTCTCATCGAAAAGCATTATTAGAATATAGAGTTTCAAAGTCAACACTTAAGCAACATATCTAGGGTCGCAAGGGACGAGATATCGCTTTTCGCCGATTCCATAGGCTTTCCACGGAGCAGGAAAGTCATCTAGCTGAATGGGTGTGTGTACAGGCTGCCCTAGGCTTGCCTCCAACACATCAACAGCTCAGGGAATTCACTGGACGGATTCTATCGATCAATGGAGACCCTCAGCCCCTTGGAAAGAATTGGATTCAGTCATTTATTAAGAGGAATCCATTAATTAAGGTTCACAGAAGCAGAGCTATTAATTCCCAGCGTGTCAATGGGGCATTTACTAATATTATCAAAGAGTAGTTCAAATATCTCGCTATCCCCGAGATTATGAAGATCAAAGCAGTTAACCGATACAATATGGACAAGGCGGGGATTCTCGAGGGCAGGGGATCTAATGGGCTAGTCCTGGGATCATCTGAGATTCGATCTATTCACAATAAACAGCCTGGATCGCGAGCATGGACGTCCCTCATCGAATACATCTCAGCAACTGGCAGATGCCTCCCACCACTCGTCATATATAAGGTGAAGAGTGACCAAAAACAGTGGTTCCCTTTCGACCTTACCCCATATAATTTATAAAAGTTCACAGTAACAGAGAATGGCTGGATGTCTAATTCCACAGTTATAAAGTAGCTCAACGAGGTCTTCATCTCTATAACCACCCCTGGGAACCCCAAGGAGACCAGATTACTCATCCTCGATGGCCACGGAAGTCACGAAACCACGGAGTTCATGTATATATGCTTCCGGAACAACATACACCTCCTTTTCCTGCCTCCACACACCTCCCACGTACTCCAACCTCTCGACCAATCGGTGTTTGGGCCACTTAAAGCAGCATATAAGAAGTAGCTAGGAGACCAGGCTTTATGGGACTGTAGTACTGTCACAGGGAAACTGAAGTTTATTCGATGCTATGGACTGGCCCGTAAGGCAGCGTTGACTATCAAAAACATCGTCAGTGGTTGGAGATTCACTGGTATATGGCCAGTCAACGTTGCTAAGCCCCTCCTAAGCCCCTTGCTGCTTGAAAACATCACTACACCGGCTAAACAAGGGAAACGAGTCACCGAGGGTCACTGCGATGTCGTCTCAGGCGAAAAATGGGCGTCAGATACATCAGCAGTACGTTGGTCAACTCCTAGGAGGAGGGAGGAGTTACAGGACCATTTCAATCTATTTAATAAGATCGAGAACGACGTCAGTACTCAACGTCTATTATTCAGGAAGGTCCAGAAAGCATGGGACAAAAAGGACTACCAGTTAGCTGAAGCCCAGCGAAAAATCGCGTCACTGGAAGCAGAGGTTGAGGCCAGTAGGGCCAGAAAAAGGAAGGTCATCATGAGCCCAAATTCGAAGTTCGCCAACGTCGAGGCCATCCGGAGGGCTCAGATTGAGGCTGGCGAAGTCGAAGATAGCTCAGATGAATCCGGCGCCACTGATAACCCTAGTGACGACGGTAGTTATATTGTGGTAGCATTAAAATAGGTGGAATAATAGCCTAAAGTTGATGCGTGGTGAAATGCATCATCATTTTGTGGTGGCCCACATAGGGGGGTGGACCGGATGCAGGTGTGGGACGTTATCCGATAAGCATAGATCTAAGGCTTGATTTGATCTCAATACTTCTCGATCCCTTGATTAAATTTCCTAGGATGTCATCACAGACCATGTCGGCTCCTATTCGACCCGAAGAGAGCTAAGCTGGTTTATCTGGTCCTGATGAATTGCCTTTTTTTCTTCTTTTATTGCAAGGACAACTGGATGTTGTGGCTTGGCAACACACTTTTCAGACACAGAATATCTGACCGCATGCAACTTTTGACCGCAGTTTTTGACCGCAGTTCCTTTATTGGTCATTCAAGGCTTAATGATAAAAATGACATGTAAGCCGACTTCAAGGATGTTAGCTGACGGTCACTAACCAACAGCCGCGGCCTCACTATTGTTCAAGTGTACACAGATGCGAGAAAGAGTTAGACTACAACGTCCCCTTCTCTTTAATGATCCTTGGGAAAAGCATTTTTGCTCGTTCAATTCATCTCCGGTAGCTGGGCCACTGCTGTAATCATGTCGGCATCCAATGTAATAAGTAAGTTTCTAATTCACGCCCGATTTCTAGTCCACACTGAGGAACCTAATATAAATAAAATTCTACCACCTGAACTACCTATATAACAGTGTGAGTGGTGCCCTTACTTGAAATTGAGAACGCCCACAACAATGCGAATTGGCGAAAAGGACGATGCGACAAGTTCTGATATCTGCGCAAGACTGAAGCCTATCACAGTCTGCAATGTGAATCGGAGAATTACTTCACACGGGTTTCTGCACACAAGGAGTACTTGGTCTTGCAAGTACGCCCTCCTAAGAAAATATCCAAACAAGAAGACTTCGTTTTTCATACTTGGCATTACATTATAATAGTGATTGGCGTTGCATTCCATCATGACATCCTCCCACCAAGAGAAAGTTAATCCACCCTTCTAAGCCCTCGTTTAAGGAAGGTTCTGAGGAGCGTAGCTCTGGTCGGGAGTGACTGCCTGGCCGTTGACGAGCTGTTTGTCGGTGTAGGCGGGCCAGACGATGAGCTTCTGGTCGGTGACGGAGAAGGTGGTGAAGCCAGCGTCCGGACCGAACTGGCCGCTCCAGCCGGAAGTGACGGTATAAGCACCGCACTTGGCATTCGAGGCAGCCCTGCTCGCGGGAGAACCGGTGGTTGTGAACTTGCAGGCCGTGGGGTCCGCGGTGTAGGTGTTGATGGTGAAGCTGTAGTCGCAAGACGTGTCTTCAGCGTTGCAAGAACGGGTGAAACCCTCAATAGTCCATTCCGGAACGGCAGCCATCATTGACTTGGACTCCCGCTTGACGACGGGGGAGCCAGAGACGGCGGCAGCAGCCAGAGCAGTGAGGAAGATGTTGGCGATCTGCATTTTGAAGGCTGGGGTGGGCGATATGTATTGAATAACACCTTTTTCTCGTTGTTATAGGAGTAGTGGTATGACTTGTAGGTATGTAGACCTTTGAAGTGTGGTCGAAACAGTTGGCTCCGGGGGGCACTTCTGCCCTTTAAGTATTGCTTTGATTGTCAAGGATGTTGCTGTTTGTAAGGCCGATGTGCCGAACAACACACAAGACCGCCGATGCTCGAATGAACCGGAAGTGACGTTCTCATCGTATTCCACCTTACACCACATGTACGTACTGGGGAGGGATCGTGGAGTATCTCGTCGCTTAGCCACCCAGTCACCGCTCCTTCCACTCCGTCAGTCCATTATAACCGCAGACCTACTGTGACATTACCCCGAGAGCAAGCGGCTATGCGATCGTATAAGCCTCAACTTTGGGTGCCCAGAAGTCCCGCTTAATTACGTATTTGTTTTCATTTTGACAGGTACTTCCACGGACTACCCAGAAGCGATCTTCCCCCATGTTCCCCAGATCAGCCCAGTCGAAGCTCGGTTTACTGAATGCGCTGGTGGCTGGTGAGACTCAGGCAGCTGCTCAAGGGCTGATTCTCGTATTCAGCGTCGCATGCATTCTGATTTCTGGGGCGAGTGGACATCAACTCTAGGCGCATGACGTATCTTGATGAGACTGCGAGATTAATACGAGCGCTAACTGCCGGGGCAAATTAACCGTATCAAGGAAAGACTCCACGCACTAATCTGTTTCCGGGGTCCCGATCCCCCCGAGACATCCTCGCCCTACCGTGCCGCCTCCGCTGATCTACCCTGATTTTGATTGATTTTGCCTAGCGTTTCTCCTAGAATGCTAAGTTTAGTGGCCGGTTTGCTCGACAGATGACGATTTCCTTCGCCGTTGACTGGTCTAAGACCAGTCCGACACACGGGGCATGTAATTTGTAGTTACTCACCGTACGGCAGCCGATAGGTGCGTTTCTACTTGTTCGACAAGTCTTTCTCCGGTGGCGGTGGCTGTCGCTGGCACGAGTTATGAAGTAAGTCGAGTCGATTCGCACCATGGTAGGCCATGGAAGCGGGGTAAACGTGGCGACAACATAACGTCTTGAGCCCAACAGAAGAATATGTCAAGACCACACGCAGCTACGCCCATTTGCAAGGTGAGAGAACCTTCCTGACGGTCACGAGAAGGATGAGACAATGTGGCCAGATCCACCTCCAAATATATATATCGATTTGTTGATTAGACCGGCGCCTCCATATATCTGACCGACACAGTCCACATGGTGATCGCCAAGTGCACACGCATTTGCATGGTTGGTAGAGTTGTTGTTGTTGTTGTTGTTGTTGTTGTTGTTGTTGTATATAACGCCATGGCGGCAAGGGCTACACCCTTGCGGCAGACCTCCCGAGGGGTATGTGACGTGGAGAGCCGCAAGCTCAGACTACCTACTCTACAGTACACAGCCCTTACCAGCGTCCTCCAAATCTTGCCTATTGGCTACTATGCGTTCAATCTGTCTGTCCCTGGATCCCGCTGGTTCCTCCAGTTCCTTTGCTTCCTATCTGGTCCCTTTAGTAGGGCAGGACGGTTATCTTAAGGCTTAGCCGGAGGCTGGCCCCTAGTAGCGTGGGCAGATCTTCTAGAAGAAGCCTGTTATACGCAGGAAGGCCTCGAAGCTTTTAGGATCGGTAATTAACCCCTTAAAGTATTACTTAAGTAATCCCATAGGTCCTATGTGCTCTGATAAACTAGAAGGGTGGAGGGTAGGCCACCGTTACCTCCTCGCTAAGGTCTTTCGGTAATAGACCAAATAATCTACTTCCTTTATTTCCCCATAAAAGTAAGTAAGTAGAGCTTTATTGTAGTTAAAGTGTTAATGATATTGTTTAAAGTCTCTATGGCCTGATCGGGTTATTAGGAGGTGGTATAGAGTAACCCGTAGAAGGGCTAATTTAGGAGGGCTAGATAAGCTAACCTTGAGTCCTAGTTAAATGTATTGGTCTATTACCTCCTTATACTATTATTATGTATATTAGGCCCATATTCGTTTCTTAGTGAGTCGCTTAATCCCTATTAGGGTTATTAGTTGACCTAAGGGTACTAGGAGTACTGTACCTTACTTAGCTAGGTGGTCTACTTCTTCGTTACTTTTTATCCCCTGATGCCCTGGGGCCTAGTGGGTATATATATCGAATATCCTAGCCGCCTCGTGGATCTCAAGGAAGGCTTCTTATGAGGATTCTAAAGCCTCGCCTTATATCCCCCGGATAATACTAGTATTATTAATATAAATGTATATCGGCTGGTTTTAGGAAGTAATGTCACGGGCCAAGGCCCGATCAGAGGCCTCGGAACCACTCGGCCATGTTCAACGCCAACCACTGCTTACTAAGCCTAACCAGGCCTTAGCAGACCTGATCAGGATCCAACGAATTTGTGGGGCAGCAGACTTTTCCTTCTTTTCTCCTTATCTTAAAGATACTCATAATAGTTACTATAACTAATTATAATATACATACTTAGACCATTACATTATCTTCAAGATCATCAAAGGTAATCAATTAACCACTTAGTATAAAAGTCCACGATTTATATAAAAGTAGCAAGAAGTTCTAGACGGGTTAACCTAAGGAGTCCCTAAACATAAAACACTAAGATAAGTAATAACTATACGATAATAGAAGGTAACGCTAAACTATCTGGAAACCCATAATAGTTAGTATAACTAATTAAACAACTTATAACCCAACTATAGGAGATACGGACCACCTAAGTAACCAAACAAGAGACCTAATAAGAGCAAATTCGACTATTATAAAAAGCCTTAGTAGTGCGAAGGGCTGGTCCTAGGCCTTGTCTCAACCGAAAGGTAGCCAAATACTGTTTATTTCAAGCTGAAGAGGAAAAGGGTAAACTACGATATGGCGCGAAATCTCTGCTTCCTAGGGGGTGGCCGCTAGTGGGGCACCGGTGGGGCACCAGTGCGAGCACGGGCATAGCCCGGGCATAACCACCGGGTTCGGCCCGTGACAAGTAGAACCCAGGTACCCAACCTTAACGATAAACTAGTCCCCGATACCCTCTATAATACCAATTCCCCCCAATTAGGCCTATATACCACCTCTAAAATAAGCTAAATATTAGATTCCTAACCCACTAAAATTTAATAGATTATATAAGAAGTTTTAATAATAGTACTTTAAGATAAGAGGGAAGATAAATGTAAATAGAAAAGCCTTCGGTTCAGAGTTAACTATATTCACCTACATCTACTCTAAATTAAAAAACACTACGCAAACCATAGTGAGCGCCTATTATGAGTAAAAAGGGGCAGATAAGTCGAAGAACCCGGATAAATTCATAGAATACTTAAAGGGTTATTATATGGACCTTAACATAGAAGTACAAGCCCTTAACCAACTAAGGACTATATAATAAAAGGAGAACAAGAGTTTCACTTATTTCCTCCCCAAATTTGAAAAGGAGCTCATAGAGGCAGGAGGAGGACACTAACTAAACGTTATAAGGATCAACTACCTTAAAGGAGCCCTGAACACCATAATAAGAGCCCCCCTTATTAGTATAATCAATAAACCAACGATATACACTATATACACCCAAATACTCCTAAATATAAACTCAGAATTAAACAACGAATCCTACCAAGTCCATTGTAAGCGTCGGCATAGGAGATCGCTGACCCCTAAGTAAATAAGAACTAAGTCCCCTCGGAAGTAGAACGGTCAATTAAAGTCCCCCTAACCTAATTAGATAGAGTGGGAACCTACGAAGGTAAATAAGTTAGCTAAGGACAAGAAAGTCCGTAAACGGCCAAGCCAAGAGGAAGCTCGTAAATATTATAACTATAACAAAAAAGGGCACATATAATAGCAATGCCCTAAGGATCGAAAAGAGATAAGGAAAACTAAGACTTTTAAAAGAAAAACTAAAAAATAGAGTAAAACAGATAATAACTCTAATTAAAACTCTAAGAACTTAGGAAAAAAGTAACTCCTAGTGAAAGTCGTTATTAGGAGGAATAAGTTATAAAGGAATAGAAGGTTGTTAAAAAGAGTATAAATTATAACCCATTTTACGTTAATATTGGGATTAATGGGATACACTATACAATTACCCTTATTAATACAGGGCATTTAATATACGCCCTAATCAGCGACGCCTTCGCTAAAAAACTCCACTTACCACACATTAGCATTACACCTCGGAACTTAATACAAATCACCACTACAATTCCTAATATAATCCACTATATTACTTATACTAATATTAATATTAATAACTATAAATAACACGAATTATTCTTTTATATTATTCCTAACTAAAAAAACGACGTTATCCTTAGAAGGTCCTAGATGATTAACGATGACGTTACGGTTTACCCAGCATAAAGCACTCTACATATAAGTATCGCAGACCACTAAGTAATAAAAAGGAAACCGGGTTAGACCCGGTAAGATCCAAAGTTCCTAATCTAATAGTAAACTAGATTAGTATTCTTAGCCCTAATTAGGCGAATATAAAAGAAAAAAAAAGACCCCTCTTAGCATATCCACCCTAAACACATTCTCCATAAATTTAGCCAATATTAAGAAAACCCTAACACTAAAAATAAAAATAAACCTAAGAACAAAACTCCCTATGCATTACCACAAATTTCTATATGTCTTTAACCAAAATAAAACTAATTAATTACTATTATACTAAAAAACATCAACTATACTATCCCTATTAAAAAGGACTCCTACAATTAAAACAAACCAGTGACCTGGGGACCTTTATATGGCATATCAAGGGAAGAGTTAATTATACTACGCCGAACCCTTACAAAACTATTAAATAAAGGGTTTATTAAGGCTAATAGCTCCCCTATATCATCACCCATTCTATTTATCCAGAAGCCTAAAAGAGGGTTACAGTTCTACATCGATTACCATACCCTTAACACCATTATAAAAAAGGACCAATACCCCTTACCCCTAATCAACAAAACCCTAAGGGCACTAGCAAAAGCGAAGTAGTTAATAAAGTTGGATATTATTACTATATTTTATAAAATCCGGGTTAAAAAAGGAGACGAATAAAAAATAGTGTTTAGGATAAGGTATAAGTTATACGAATAAATGGTTACCCCTTTTAGTTTAACTAAAGCTCCCATAACGTTTTAATAATATATTAACCACACCTTATAAGATTTCTTAGATAAGTTCTACTTAACTTATATTAACGATGTCCTGATTTATTCGGATAGCTCCCTCTCTAATCATAAAAAGAAGGTTAAAAAGGTCCTCGAGCGCCTAAGCGCTATAGGCCTGTATATGGATATTAATAAGTGTGAATTCGAGGCTAAGAGCGTTAAGTATTTGGGGTTTATTGTTAATGCTAATAAGGGAATTCATATAAACCCTAAGAAGATTAAGGTAATCTAAGGATAAGAAGTACTTTAATTAGTGCAAGGAGTTCGTGGGTTTATCGGTTTTACTAACTATTACCAGTAATTTATACCTAACTTCTCAGGGATCACATAACCCCTAATAACCTTAACTAAAAGGGATATACCATTCATTTAGAGCAAAGAGTATATTAAAGTGTTCGAGGAGCTGAAGACGCTCCTCATTGGCGCACCTATATTAGCTCACTGGGACCCTGATCAAGCTACAGTACTCGAGACTAATTCGTCTGGTTATATGGTAGGAGGTGCCTTATCGTAGTATAACGACGAAGGGATCCTAAAGCTTGTAGTATTCTTTTCACGTAAGAACCTACCTACGGAGTATAATTACCCAATACACAATAAGGAACTATTAGTAATAATACACTACTTAAAGCACTAGGATTCAGAACTGCGGAGTATGAAAAAATTCATTATCCTAACTGATCACCTAAATCTAAAGTACTTCATAACAAAGAGACAGTTAAGTAAATATTAGATCAGGTAATTAGAATTACTGTCCTATTATAACTTCATTATCTAGTTTAAACTTAGTAAAAAGTAGTAGTTCCTATTATATTATCGAAATGTAAATAGGATATTCCTAGTACCTTATAAGACAATAAGTTAAAGGGTTAGAAGATTAAACTCCTGAAGAACAGGATTAACGTATTATAAATCAATAACGTAGTAATAATTAGAGAAGTGTAGGCCTAATTAGGGTAAGTAGAGAGGGTTAAGTCTAGTATAAGAGATTCCCCTAGAGATATAGATTAGACCAATAACCCTAGCCTAGATAAAACGGAACCCCCCTTAAACCCTTTTAAAAAAGAGTTATTACACTCCTAGTGGGATAAAGCCTTAGACCAGAATAACCAATACTAGCTGATTAGGGGGGTAATATAAAGAGGAGACTAATAACCTCCCTCGTAGTGGAAGTTGCCGATGATATTATTAGAATATATAATCGACGATAATAAGAGATTATTATAAAAGGATAGAATTTGGATTCCATATTATGAACCCCTAAGGACGGGTTTGATCTAGAGGTTCTGCGATTTTACGTTAACGGGATATCCGGGGAGGGACACTTTAAAGGCCCTAATTAACCACTAGTTCCACTAACCAAGCCTATCCCAGGATATCCAAAGATTTATGAGGAATTGCGATGTTTATGAATAAAGAAACGTATAACGTAATAAGAAGAGGGGCCTATTAAAGCCTCTGCTTATCCCTGGACAGATCTGAGTAGAGGTCTTTATTAATTTTATAATAGGACTACCCCCTTCCCACCACAATAGGGCTATAAACATCATAATAGTAATTAATCATCTATTAAAGAACGTAATCTTTGACTTATTAAAGGATATTATAATGGATATAATAATAGACCAACTAATCTAAGGTTTAATTAAGTATCATAGGAAACCTTATAAAATTATATTAAATAAGGGGTTATAGTTTATAAGTCTCCTCTTTATATTACCCCCCTAATCAGCTAGTATTGGTTATTCTGGTCTAAGGCTTTATCCCACTAGGAGTGTAATAACTCTTTTTTAAAAGGGTTTAAGGGGGGTTCCGTTTTATCTAGGCTAGGGTTATTGGTCTAATCTATATCTCTAGGGGAATCTCTTATACTAGACTTAACCCTCTCTACTTACCCTAATTAGGCCTACACTTCTCTAATTATTACTACGTTATTGATTTATAATACGTTAATCCTGTTCTTCAGGAGTTTAATCTTCTAACCCTTTAACTTATTGTCTTATAAGGTACTAGGAATATCCTATTTACATTTCGATAATATAATAGGAACTACTACTTTTTACTAAGTTTAAACTAGATAATGAAGTTATAATAGGACAGTAATTCTAATTACCTGATCTAATATTTACTTAACTGTCTCTTTGTTATAAAGTACTTTAAATTTAGGTGGTTAGTTAGGATAGTGTCGTGATAGCCTCCTGGCTGAACCAGCCCGTTCGGTATGCAGAGCTAGTCACGTGATACTATACGTAACCCGTATTACGTAACTTCACCCTTTCTATAGCTTATTTAAAAGCGGGCTTCACCTAGTAATTAGACTTTTAGAAGACAGGCCACTTTTTACTAAAATAACTCTATTCATTACACAAGCTTCACCATAATTATAAACCCAGCTCATCTAAACCTCTATACTATTATGAGAAGCTCTAGTAAGCGACGGACCATCTATTAATCTCTATTTGAATCCCTCTTTGTTTCGTAGTGAAGATGACCTCCGCAACCTCCTCAACCACAAGCCTTAATACGTTAATCCACCTTACTACCCATCAAAATTAGCTATAATAATACATTACTCTATAATACTATTCCTACACAAGGAATATGTAATAGTATATTAATTTAAACAATACTATTCTTAGGACTTTTTACATAAATAATATTATCCCCTCATTCTTAAAATACATCAAAAACCAAAATACCTAATTTATAAAGGACTATACCTAAAAATTAGCTAAGTAGGAGTATACCTAGTAATTTGAAATTTAAGGATAACTCGAGGACAAATAAAACAAAGTTATAGAGGAGGAAGAATCCCAGGAGACTACCCGAGAAACTACGAATACAATACTATTTGATGGTCTAGCCCTAAAATGACCAAAGGAGATCATTTTAAAGACCTTAGGAATTTACGATAAGTATGGTACTTATATTAAATACTAAGTGATTATATAATATGGTTATTTAAAAAAGGAGAAAGCCTATAAACTTATTAACGCCTAGGTCTCTGCTATAATCGACCCATTAATCCTTGCACCAACTCGTATAGAACTTCTCAGGAACAAAGAGATTAATTTACGAAATCTAATTATTGTTTTAAAACGATAATATGCACTAATAAAGTTAAGTAATCTGATTACCATTTGAGAACATTATAATAATACGATAGTAAAAGCTAATATTAGTGTTAATTTATTTATTTGGAGTATTAAATGGTATAAGACTTTTTTTTGAGTTAATGAGTATGGTATACCCGAAGTTTAAGGCCTTTTAACTACGAAAACCTTCCTACGAATAATTAGGTAATACTTTACTCCGATGTAGGTAAATGCGGAATTTATATAAATTATTATATAGGAGTGTATTAGAGACCGAATTCTATTATTCACCGATTACAGAGAGATTTTTATAGATTTACTTTATGAAAATACAGTTTACGGGAAGTCTTAGGGCTAAACTATTAGTATTTTTGTAACCCTAGTGGGTTGTTTTAGAAATAGTATTTAAAATGACTAAGGTATTACCGAGAATAATATATAAGCTGATTTGTGCTTTTATGGTATGGTTTACCCGAAGTAGACTTTGGACAACTACGTCAACGTGGAATACGCCCTTATAGGCTCCTGCCCCAGTTTTGATCATATTAACCTGGACGAAAAGGAATATAATAGGATCCAAAGTTGGTTAAATAATAAGAAATGGGATAACTTGTAGGCTAAAGTCGTTTATAAAGAGTGGTTTTAAACTAATAGTAGAATTATATGTGGAAGATTCCAGAATAAGTATAGTGGAAATGGACTGAGAAAAGGTGGTCCAACCTACCCTTTAAAGGAAAAATAAGATCCTAAGGTTATTAAACCCCTGGAATACCCTAATAATGTGATTACCGTTTATATTTGTTCCTCTCTCTTAGGGGAAGCGATAAATTAAATGAAAATACCCCTAAACATCTTTTTTATACTATTTTATAGACCACACCCTTTCTCAGATTTAATAATTATAGATAACTATAGTACTACTCACCTTATTAATAACCTTGACCTTCTGGAATTAGGATCCTATAAGATGGTTATAAGTAATGAATAAATAGAGTCGGGTATAACTTTATTCCTAATCCTCGGAAAAGGGAAACATATACTAAGGAACGTTCTAGCCGGGCCTAAAGGACTAAACACCTAGAACCTCGTTTTAGAAAACGTTTATTACGTAGAGAATTTTCATATTAATATTATTTTAGAAGTCCTTTTGTATAAGGCCGGAATATAGTACTTAGGCTTAGATTATATACTTCGTATTAGAACCTACGAGAATAGTGTAGTACTTAGATAGTTAGCTAAAAAGGCTAATTTAGTCTTCCTCAAATATAAACCCCGTTCCTCCTATGGTCCACGAACTACAATACTTTTTAGTAGTACTAGTATAGTTGCCCTAAATCATATTAAGATTTAGCCTAGGAAACGACCATCATATGAGATACGTGGTAAAAGGTAAGACACCGCCGACTTATGGCACCTTTGTTCAGGACATCTAGGATTAGTAGCCTTAGAGCGTCTAATCTATAGTGCTTGGGGGGTTAGGATTAAAACGCCCCTATGTTTAGAATGCGAGTATTATATAATTATTTATACTAAGAACGGTGTTTCCCGAAGAACTTCAGAACATAAAGCTATTCGCTTATATTACCGTATTTTATAGGACCTTTTTAATTATCTAAAAAGTTATAATAATAGTAAATGGGCTTTAGTTATTAAGGACGAGGTTTTTGGACAACTTTTTGTGTTCTTATATATAGAAAAAACTCTCCTATAAGTCTTCGAGGTATTATACCTGTTCGAATACTGGGTCCAGAGATAACGAGGAGTGTCTGTGTGCAAAATACGGTAAGATATCGACCGTTCAGTGATTGTAATCAACGGCGAAACTGCATATTAATAATGGGCAAAAAAGAAGGGATTGAAATAGAGTTACCCCCTCCTTATATAAAGGAGTTAATGGGAGGCGGTGAGAAGGCTAATTAGGAAATTATTATTAGAATAATTAAAATAATATTTATAACCGGCCTATTACCGAAATTATGGGTAGAAATTATTTATGTAATGGTTTACTTATATAATATAAGCCCGTAAGCGAATAACGGTTAAATTTCACTAAACTAAGTGCGAAGGGCTGGTCCTAGGCCTTGTCTCAACCGAAAGGTAGCTAAATACTGTTTATTTCAAGCTGAAGAGGAAAAGGGTAAACTATGATATGGTGCGAAATCTCTGTTTCCTAGGGGGTGGCCGTTAGTGGGGCACCGGTGGGGCACCAGTGTGAGCATGGGTATAGCCCGGGTATAACCACCGGGTTCGGCCCGTGATACTACTCCCCTCCTCCCCCTGCGTGGCCTCTAGTTCCTGGTTGGCCTCCTGGGGGGTATGTGTGCATACGCTGCGTCTCCGTTGTTCTCTAATATCGGCCTATAGCGCTCCTCGTAACGGTCTAGTGCTTCCGTTTCCTTTATAGTACCGGCTGGCTCCTACGTGGGGTTGATATAGCCCTCCCACTTCACCAGGGTTTTACGTCTTTTCCCTCTACCCACCGTTTTCCATTTAGTAGTGTAAATCTCCTTTATTTGCTACTCGTCCTCGTTATTTGCTTCCCTAATAGGTGGTAGCTGGTAATTTAATTGAATTTGGTTTAGGAGGGGGTCACTAGTTGATCTCTGGAGGACGTCCACATGGAATTACGGGTAAATCCCTCCTAGTATATTTAACTCCACTACGTGTATACTCACCACTTTAGTAACTTAGTACTAGTAGTACAGCTATATAAGTTTCTTATTTAGGTGTAGGGACTTATAGTTTACAACGTTAAACTAGACTTTGTTATTTACCCGGTACTTATCTACTAGTAACCAGTAATAATTAACGCTTAATTCGTAGTACTATTACGTTAAGGCCATTATAGTCTAGGTAAACGCTATAATATCCTTTATTTTGACCACTAGTTTATCCGTGGCCGCCTTCCTACGGCTAGGTAGTCCCTTATTATTTTCTTCTATAACCGGTAATGGGTTAATATGGTACTCGTATTTTATAAAAAATGGAGAAATACCGGTTACTAAGTTGGTTTTATTTTGTAGGGCTAGCTGTACTATAAAAAGTAACCCTCCCTAATTGTCCTAGGCCTAGGTAACGTAAGCCCGTAAAATAACCTGAACCTCCTAGTTTATATGCTTTATTCCCTTATTGGTTTATGGGTAGTAGGTGGTACTTAGTAGCTAGGTAACCCCGGTTAACCTGCAGAACTCTCACCAGAAGTTATTAACTTAGTTTAACCCTTTATTATTTACGATTAACTAAGGTATCCCGTGGAAATGGTAATAGCTATAGAGGAACTGTTAGGTATAAAATACTATGTCCATAATCTCCATTTTTTTTAGTGTTAGCGCTTTACTTAGCTAATTAACTATAATCTATATATAATGGGACTTCTTTTTTTTTGTTGGTGGTAGATTAGTGATGAAATCCATCGATAGGTCACTACTTATCCGGAGGGGGACGGGTAGGGGTTTAAGTAACCCCTTTTTAGTTTACCTCTAGATATGGATACCATTATATACGTAGTAGTTCTTTGTGAACCTTTTAACCGTCTGGGAGTACCCCGGCTAGTAAAAGCGTCGGTTTATAATCTCGAATATGCTATTACACCCCGGGTGACCACTAGTATTAGAATTGTGGTACTCCTATATAACCCTTGTCCGTAATAAGTTCGAAGGGTTGTTATTATCTTTTCCTCTGAGAACCCATATTTTATCCTAAAACATCAACCTCTACTACTTATTAATTGCATATTCCACGATCTGGACCTTCAACTATAACTCTAGTGGGAAACTACGCTGTCCCTACTTCACCACCTCGTAAACTTAGTGGTATAATTTATTTTCTTTAATAGTTTAGTCCTAAAGTGTTTATAATTCGCTATTATTTGCGAATACTATTATGTGTAGGAGTATTAGTAAGTTGTTTGTGGTGCGGCCTACTTGGGGGGCACTAGTTCCTTTTTTTGGGATAGTGTAGTTAGGTATTAACTGGAGTATATGTCCCTGTTCTCTCTTATCGTCCTAGCCCTAGGGGGCGTCCTGCTCCCTCTAAGAGAGGGCATCGGGGACTACTGCTTCTTTTCTTAGCTAGTACTCTAAATAGAAGTTGTATTAGGTTAGCTCTTCTGCCCACCAGCTCTACCTCTTAGTGAGGTACTACTTCGTTATAAAGTATTTAAGGTTTTTGTGATCCATAAGAATTTTGAAGTTACTTATACTTCGTAGTTCTACTCTTTAGGCCCTAAAGTACATAAGTATGGTGAGTAGTTCCTTATTATGGATAGGGTAATTATACTTAGTTGGTAATAGCTTTTGTGAGTAGAACGCGATGGGGTGCTAGTGCTTATCGGAGTCTTCTTGTATAAGGGTGCTACTCAAGGTAAACCCCGAATAGTTTATCTCCACTATTGTCTTTCCTTTAGGGTTAAAGTGGCGAAGTACCGGCTCTATACTAAATACCCGCTTAAGCTCCTAGAATCCTTTTTCTTAACTAAGTCCCTAATAAAACATAGCCGACTTTTTCGTAAACCTTATAAGGGGCTTAACAATAATAATATAATTAGGTATAAAAATACAATAATAATTCGTAAACCCAAAAAAACTTTTAACCCCCTTTATAGTTCTAGGGGGCAGCTACTTAGTAATAGCTTTTAACTTCTTAGGGTCATATGAGATCCCTTTCTTAGTAGTGATAATAAACTCGATATATTTCACAGTTTTGACTAAAAAGGCATACTTCTTAGGGTCTAATCGTAGTCCGGCCTTTGCTAGGCGCCAGAGGACTACCCGTACCTTCTCTTCGTACTTCTTTTTTAACCCAGACGTGTAAATCAGGATATTATCCAAATAAGTAGTAACGAAGTTGTCTAAGAAGTCTTAGAGAGTTATATTAATATACTGTTAGAACGTAGCTGGGGCCCTGGTAAGTCCAAAGGAGTAAACTAACCATTTAAAGAGTCCATATCTCATATAAAACGCTCTCTTCTCGACGTCTTCTTTTATAATCCGAATCTTATAAAATACAACTACGATGTTAAGCTTCGTATACCACTACGTAGTGGTTACTCATCGGAGGGTCTCTAATATAAGTAGTAGTGGATAACGGTCCTTCTTTGTAATACTATTAAGAACTCGGTAATTAACACAGAACCGAATTCCCCCACTAAACTTCTTAATAAATAACATTGGGGCGCCCACTGGTGAGCTACTAGCTCGAATAAACCCTTTATCCAGTAGGTCCTCTAATATCTTCTTTAGGATTAAGAGTTTTTTATAAGATATCCCATATAAGGGTCCCCATGGAAGTGTAGGCTCCTGGCCGTGAGTGTCCTTAATAAGGGGGATCTTGTGGTTAACCCCTGGCCTCCTAGGGGGTACCGAGTACGCCTTCTCTAGGTCAAATAAGTCTCTAAACTCCTTATAGACCTAGCTTAGGACGAGTTCCTTTATATCCATAGGTTTCTTTTCTTTTAGTGTATCCTCGATGTCCCTTAAACTCATAGCCATAACCTGGGCCTCTGGTGTCCTCTGGTGCTTCACTCGTTGGTATATAACTGTAAATACAGGGGCCGTTAGTAATCGGGCTGTGCGAATTTCTTTTATAGTAGCTGGTTTTTCCTAATTAGAGAGGTATACGTTTACTCCTCCTTTATCGTGGTGCACCCGCTGGGTAGCGGCGTTATATATTACACGGTTCACTTCTATTTATGGTTTCCCTAGGAATATGGGGAGGTCTAGGCCCTTTATTATGTATGCGTAAACTTTTTGAGTATGGCCACTTAATTTCAGATTTAGGATAACTATACCCTGGGTATTACTAGGTGATGGCCCGTCTTGCGTATACCCTCGTAGGGCACGCTTTTTCCGATCCATTAGTGGTAGTCGGAGGTGTTTAGAGAGAGACTGATCCACTATTGCGTAGACGTCGTAGCTAGTATCGATGAGGGTGTGTATTAAGTGTCTTTTGTTAATCCTTACCTGAATAGTAGCTGACCCTTGGCTCCTTTGCTACTACTCTTCTTAGTGGGACTCCCATCCTTTAACTTCCTCCTTCGTCGGCTCTAATACCCGACTTTATATTAGAGTTACTCTTTTCCCGAGTTATCCTTACTAAAGGAGGTATTAGTGACCTCTCGGTCCTTTTCTTCTAACCCGGGATCCTTTTACTTTTTTATTACCTTAGTATAAGTGACCTTCACTTACCTAAAAACCTTTTTCTAGTAATTCCTAGCGATATGGCCTTTTTCGCTGTAGTAAAAGTATTCACAGTGGTCCATTAGCGGGTTACCCGAGGAGCGGCGGCGGTGGTGGTCCTTCTTCTCTTTTTAAGTCGATGAGGTATAGGTAGTACTAATTATTTGAACATCTCTATTACGATTCTTTTATGGAGGGGCTAGGGTTAGGGACCAGCGACGCTCCCATTTAATAGCGACGGGTACTATACACTCTAGCTTCTAGGTAATGTCTTATACCCTAGTGAGCTACTAAGTATACTCCCCTAGTAAGGAGATGGTGATTAGGTGCTCCTTTAAGTAGGAAGTAAGGGTGTTTTCTAATATAGTAATCTTAACGGTGTCGGGCTACGTACCACCTCCTACGTCTATTATTATTTGTTTAAACTTTGGTAAGAAAATAGCTAGCTTTTCGTTATCTTTTTGATGGAGGGTTTATAGTTAGGTTATTGTTTGAGGTTGGGTGTTCGGGTCTCGGTAGGTCCTATTGAGGTAGGATATAAAATCTTTAGGGTTACGTTAGCCTCTAGGCCCCCTGGCTACGTAGAACGTGGTAACTACCTATTAGGGATTAGTGTCTAAATAGGAGTTAATTAGGTACTATAGTTTTTAGTTAATAGGGTAGAACGCTTTGTCCATGGTGATTTTGTCCCTTATTTGCTGTACCTAAGAAGGGTAGTCCTTTTACTTCCCCGAGAACTTTAAGGGTATTAGTAATGGTTTACGGTGCGTCGGTGTTTTTATTGTGAGGTGGTGGCTGCCTACTAGTGGGGCTTCGGTACTTACATCTTCTATAGGGGTCAGTATTGTTACCCCTGAACCTCAGCTTTACTCCAGCTTATTAGAGAGCTTAATAATCCTCGCCTATAGGGGCCCGAGGGCCTTATTTAAGGTTAACTGTAGTTGGGCTTGTAGTTTATTAGTTATTATGTTAGTTAGTATCCTCTTCTTAACTGGTGGGGAGTTGTACTCTACTTAGTGTCCGATGTTCGTCGATTTGTTGTTAGGGAGCCGTACTTAACCGGGGATTCCGCTTTGTAACTGGTAAGGAGCTGCGCTTAACCTAGTAGTATCTTATATAGTAAATAAAACTGAGTTTGAAATATGTGAAGGGCTGGTCCTAGGCCTTGTCTTAACCGAAAGGTAGCTAAATATTGTTTATTTTAAGCTGAAGAGGAAAAGGGTAAACTACGATATGGTGCGAAATCTCTGCTTCCTAGGGGGTGGCCGCTAGTGGGGCACCGGTGGGGCACCAGTGCGAGCATGGGCATAGCCCGGGCATAACCACCGGGTTCGGCCCGTGACACTAAGTAGAGGAAGAGTAGTTTTAAAACTATTTTCGATAATGGACACCGGAATATATAATTTTGTACACTAGAGACCTCCGTCCATACTAGGGTTAAACTTATACTTATAGTTATTAAGTATACCCTTTTAAATAAGAGTATAAAAAGGTAATTAATAAACGAAGGTTTAAGGTAGAACTTAGGGAATATATCGGATACTTAGTGGACTACGTCCCGAATACCTATAACTTATTAAACATTATATTACGTATAATAATAACCTGGTTGAGTAAGGGGATCTAGATTTTGTATAAAACTAAGTTCTACTCGAAAAACAATACAACGGCGGTAATCCCCGTTCCTATAGTTCACACCATAGTAGAAGAGATCAGGGAACCCTCTAAGGAAATAAACCCAGCATTCAAAATCCTTAAAATAATCAACTATACTAAAATAATAATAATACTAAACGATTAACGGTTATTACTTTAAATTCTAATACCAGAAAGATTTATACTATAAAGAGACATCTTAGTAATGGAAAGAGGGAATCCTAAATAGTTTAGGGGATAGGTGTTAATCCCTAAAATAACTTTAACACCAGAATGTATACCTAGAAACAGAAAAAGGGGGCTCACTAGCATAATACTTAATATAGAAAATATTAAAGGATTATTAGTGAACATAGAATATAACCAATATAAATTGGGTGTTAAGGACGATGTAAGTGTCTAAAACGAGGACCCCGTGTAAACTGAATACTAGAGTGAAAAGGGTACCTTGGAAACATAAGAACCTAATATCGATTCCCAGCCTTGACCTATGAGGCCGTATACAATAATCGAGGAGGGGAGCACTACAGGGGACCACGGCTAATTTGTGTAGAAAAGCCGTCGATAAAGGAACCTACTACTAGAATACGATAAACGGGATAACTTTCTTATATAACAGCGCTTTCCCTATACTTCTATACTCTATACAAAGCAGTATTAGGAGGTATTCTTTAAATATATTCATACCTAATTAGCTAAAAGCAAAAACTTCCCTCTCGCCTAATTTTTCTTAGCATCTGCTGTTAGTGAAATAGGTGATACATCACCAAAATCCTTAACAACTGAAAACTCTTCACCTCTCCCTCCCAGAGCCCTCCCACGATAACCTCTCAGCCTCCGGCGGGCACCGGACTATAGCCGGCCCCTCCGGCCAGCCCTAATCGAGGCTCTGGACCACCTCCAAAGCCGACCCCTACCATAAGGGCTAAGCGCCGCCGCGACACCGAGGCCCAGCCACCCCGGCCCAGCCTTATGGGAAGCTAGCCCAACACTCCTAATACAGCCCCCTCTACGGCAAAGGGGCCCTCGAACATAAGCGGGACGGCTACTGGATCTATCCTAACCGCCTTGGACAAATAAACCAGACTTTACGAGGCCCGAAAGGATGTCTTCCTAACTATCGCCCAGTCCGTTAACAATATGGTCTCCAGCTTTAAGGGGCCTAGAAAGCAGATCGCAAAGGAGGCTACGACCTATGTAATTCAGGCCCTAAAGAGGCTTATAAAGAATAAAGCTACACCTACCCCGACCCCACCCCGGAACTAGGCTACCGTTGTGGCCTTAACCCCGGCTATAACCCCGGCCCCAACCCCAGCCCCGGCCCAGAACCGGGCCCCTACCCACCTACAAACCCAAACACAACTAGAAGATCTCCGGGTTTTCATCCATATCCCCAAGGAAGGCCTGGAGGCTACCCGGAAGAACGCCCCCTTCACCCTACGCCATACAGTCTACTAAGCCCTTAGCCTATAACTAGGAAACATCCCACATCTCTATTATATCTCAACTGGATACTCCTTAAAGCCCCTAAATAAACAAATCCAACAAAACCTTATTAGAAATAAACAAAAGCTAGTAAACTACTTAGGGGCCTTTAAAGTAAAAACCCCCATAAAATAGTTCACATACGCCGTCCTACGCTGCCCATCTAAGCTCCAAAGCCTAAATGGGGAAAGTATTAATATATTAACCCTGATTAGGGAGGAGGTTATTACCTAGACTAACTACGAGCTAGTCCTAGCTCGGCAATCCCACCTCGGCCCAAACCCTATTATAAACAAAATTACTTAGGTTATCTCTTTTACGGTCAAAGTACTACCCTTTAGACTATTCAACTAGAGCAACAAAACCCAGCTTATTAGGAAAAAAAGGACCCTACTTAGGTATAACCCTGGTTACTAGGGATACCACACAAACCAGTACTATAACCAACAGCCACTCTACAACAACTACGATAAGCCCTCAAACTCCCACGAGACCGAGCCTTATATAACTAAGCTGAAGTGTACCAACTACTTAGGGCCCTTCCAGGCCAGCTATACAAATTATTCAACTAGGCCCTTAGTAGTCAACGGTCATCCTACCCTCCTAAGCCAAAAGGAACGTGGACGGATTCGGAAGGCTGGGTAAAAGGCCTCCGAGGTCCACAATAATACTAACCAGACCACTACCTAGAGTAGCACTCAACAACCCTAAGACTCCCGCCCTAATCAGGGCCAATAACTCAGCTCCAAGCGCCTATACACCAGGACCCCCTCCTAAGGATCGATTATATGCCTAGGCGATGAGGATTCAGCTAGTAGTATGGATAAAGACGAAGTGGAAGACCCCGAGGCCCTCCCTTAGACCAACCACCCCATCTACCCTCTCCGAAATAGGAGCCAGAGGGTAGCTCAAAAACCTGACTATAATATTACTAATGCCTACACCCACCTGGACCTCGACTCGGAGGCGTAGGCCTAAATAAGCCCCCCCATGGGTACTATGTGTAGCCTAATATAACGTAGGAAAAAAGCCTCTAGTACACACAGCTTTCCTAGAGCTCTGCTGGGCTGATTAGGTCGATATTATACTTATCTAGGAGCCCTGGATAGGTTACACTAACAGAATATAGATTAATACACACCCTGGGTATAATTCCTTTATCCTAGTTAATTTTTAGGATAGTAGGGAAATAAGGCCTAGGGTAATAATATATATACGGAAAGGGATAAGGCTACAAATACAACAATAAAGACCTATCCAAACAAGGGATATCCTATGGTTAAAGGTTAATAACACTACTATTATAAACGTCTATAAATAACCAGGTGATCCTTATAATTAAACAACGACCACCCTCCTAGGATACTAACCACTAATACGAGCCCTTATAGCTAGGGATTTCAACGCTCACTATTACTCCTAGGAACTAGGATCCATTAACCGGAATAAAGGAGACGATTTAGCCGACTAGGTTAATAACCATAACCTCTCCTTTATTAGAGAAGCAGGGGCTCTAACCTACACCCATAGTCACATCCTTAACCTAACCTTCTCAAATATCCCCTTTACACACACAGAACTCTATCCATACCTATATCCAAGAACTAATCACCAACCTATTATAACCATCATCCCCCTTAACAACAATAAATAACAACAAATATACTAATTAAGACCAATATCAGTCCCGGATTCGGCCCTTCCTTAGTTTAAAAACCTAGTTAAGGTAAGGACCTTAACTTTTCTTACCTTTAAGGACCTACTCACCTTAACTAAGCTAAACGCCCAGGCTAGCCGGATCACTAACCTATTCTTAACGGTTATCTAAATAATAAGGAAAAAATAATAAAGTCGGGGAAAGTGGGCCCCTTAGTGAATAAAAGAATACTATAAAACCCACTAATCTTACTTTAAAACCTATACCCAACAAATACAAAAACCAGAGCTAGCCTTAGCCTCACTACCCCCTATCCTTAAAAAGTAAAAGGTCTTCTTAGAAATAATTAGGAAAGCTAAACGAGCTTTTTAGGCTACTAAGATCAAAGGGGCTATATCCGATTAGGACTTATATAAAATAATAGGTTAGTATAAAGTTAATTTAGTAGTTAAAGCCCCCCCTTTAGTAGTTGAGGGCTAGATGCACAACGATAGCCAGGATAAGGCCCAGGCCCTATGGAGGGCCCTGCTGGAGAGGTTCGATGATACGGATGACTTACCTGGGGACCCCTTCGACGTGGTTACGATCCCAAAATAATAAATACCCTAATAAGCTACGATTAATTAGGAGGAAGTAAGGGCAGCCACCCTAATAAAAACTACGACCCCTAGTATCGACGGGATCACCATAAAATTACTTAAGGCTTACTAGGACCTTATAGCTGAGCTTATTAAGCTATTATTCTAGGTATGTATTAAGGCCGGCTATTTCCCCTAGCCCTTCCGTAGGGTAGAGGTTGTTATGATTCAGAAGCTTGGAAAGACCGACTTCTTAAAGGCTGGATCCTAGAGACCAATAACCCTCCTATCCTACCTGGGCAAGGGGCTCGAGAAACTAATAACTAGGAGAATAGCTAACCTCACTATCCTGGAAGGGGTGGCCAGCCCATAGTAAATAGGGGCCCTACTAAGTAAGGTAGTTACCGACCTAATAACCTATTTCATATATAATATTAAATAGGCCCTCGATAAGGGGCTCATAGTTACGCTAGTAATAATGGATATGAAGGAGGCCTTTGACTCTGTTCTTCGGAACCACCTTATTATTCATTTACGGTAATAGGGCTGGTCTAATAGCCTGATTAGGCTGGTTTATGCTTTTATGTTAAACCATACTACTAGGGTTAGGTTTGAAGAGGTAATAATAAAGGACTTCCCTTTAACCTACGGGCTACCCCAGGGCTCCCCACTATTACTTATTATTTTCCTATTTTATATTTCCGATATCCTAATTAAAAACTTAAAACTCCAGTTTAAATATATAAATAATATAAGCCTTTTAATTACTAGCCTATCCCTTAAGGATAATACTATATCCTTAAATTAACGGGTTACTCAAATCCTAAACTAGGGCACCGATAATAAGGTCTCCTTTAACCCAGCTAAATATAAAACTATCCACTTTACTAGGAAACATATGTAACCAAAGGACCTACCTAGGATCAAAACTAAAGACCTTAAAATTAAAGCCTCGGTCAAGCCGATCCGTTAACTAGGGGTTTAGTTTAATAAAAAACTCTCTTTCCAATACCACATCGAAACAAGGGTAACTATAGCGAAAAAGGCAGCCTAGCACCTAGGGCACCTAATAAACACAAAAGGAGGGATCCCAACAGCTATTATACGGAAGGCGGTTATCACCTATGTCCTCCTAATAGCCCTATACGGAGCCGAAACCTAGTTCGGGGGGCTAACTAAGCTAGCCTTAAATAACACTACCCCCCCTTAAAAAGGGGGGATTATTAATATAGGCCAGAAGGGCCTCGTCCAAAAGGTCAACAAGGTTATCACAAGAGTGGCCCGAGTTATCCTCCTAGTTTAGAAAATAACCCCAATAAGTAACCTCCTCCGAGATACCGGTTTACTTACTGGGAAAATGGCTTTAGAAGGGGTACGCCTATACTTCGTAATCCGACTATAAAAGGTCGACTAACGACACCCATTAGTCCTAAGGCTTGCACAACAAGGGAGGTAGTAAACACAACTTTAATGGACAGCAGGCCTCGTCTTAAGGATCCCAAGGCTAGCACTGCTCTAACCATAATACCTTCTAAGGTCATAAGACCCGATAGTCCTATAAACAAAGGAGAAGGCTGCTAAGGCTTTTCGGAACTGGCTGAAAACCGTCCTAAACGATCATATAATTATTTATTTAAACAGCTCCAAGGTACCCAATAGGACTACAGGATACGGGTTCGTCATCTATAGAGGCAATAAGTGGATAACCCAGGGCTATGGCCGACTCGGCCTAGTAGAAGTGTTTAATGGAGAAGCTGAAGGGGCGAGGGTAGGGCTCCGGCGGGCCCTCCTTACTTCCCAAGGCCGACCTATACACATTTATATTAATAATACTAGCGTTATTCGGGGGATACGGGGCGAAGCTCTAAACTCCTTATAAGAAGCCTTTATTGAGATCCATAAGGCGGCTAGAATATACGATATACACACCCACTAGGCCCCAGGGCATTAGGGGATAAAAGGTAACGAAGAAGTAGACCGCTTAGCTAAGCAGGGCACTATACTCCTAGTACCTTTAAGCTAACTAATAACCCTAGTAGGGATTAAGCAATTCGCCAAGAAACGGATACGGGCCCAATAAACACGATGGTGGTATAAGGAGGCAACGGATTAATACGCCCAACTAAGGCTCGAGGCCACCTTATCCAGCCCCCCTAAACTAGCCCTACCACGGGCTACCCTGTACCACCTCCTAGTAGCCCGATTAGACCACGAAGACTTCAAATAATATTATTAACACTTTAACCACATAGAAGCCCTATTTACCTACTCTTACGGGGAAACAAAAGAAGTAGACCACTTAGTTTATTGCCGAAAGACCCTAGTAAGGAGGCAACGGTGGCCTACCCTCCACCCTTCCAGTTCATCAGAGCCCATAGGACCTATGGGATTGCTCAAGCAATACTTTAAGGGGCTAATCACCAATCCTAAAAACTTTAAGGCCTTCCTACGTATAACAAACTTCTTCTAAAAGATCTACCCACACTATTAGGGGCTAGCCCGGCTAGGCCTTAAAACAACTAACCAACATGCCCTACTAGGGGAACCAGATAAGAAGTAAAGGAACTAGAGGAACCAGCGGAATCCAGGAATAAACTGAACACATAATAGCCAATAGGCAAGATTTGGAGGACGCTGGCAATAGCTACGTACTATAGAATAGGTAATCTGAGCTTGCGGCTCTCCACACCACATACCCCTCGGGAGGTCTGCCGCAAGGGCTTCGCCCTTGCCGCCTTGGCGTTAAATACTACAACAACAACAACAACATAATTAGCTAAAAGTCCTGAATAAAGCGTCCCTAGGTCACTACACCTTATACTACGTTGTATAAGGTGTAGTATAATAAGCGAATAACCCGCACCTGAATATCTCTCCAAAAAAGAAACTTCGTTTAGAAGACCTTCTACCACCTCCTAAGCTCTGGAAAGACCTCTATAAATTCCCGGGACAACTCTGTAATCTTTTTAAGGAAATAACTTATAAGGAAATCTGTAAATTTATAAAGAAAAGTATATAGAAAGTGGTTAACTAAATGAGTATTAATACTATACCCCTTCTCCTGAAATAGGTGTTCACTTATAAACCAACTTTTAAAGGAATTATAGAACGTAAAGTGAGAATTTGTGTTAAAGGAGACATTTAGTAGAAGGACCCCTTAGAACAAACCTATGTAGTGACCTTAACTGCATGAATATTCAGGGTGACCATGGTACTCGTAGTACACTTTGATTTAGAAGTGTGGTAATTTAACGTCGTTAATACCTTCCTTAATATAGAACGGGACCTTAACAGGCCACTTATAGTATACCACCTCCTAGATGGTTTTAAATAACCTGGGAAGTACGTAGTACTTCTTTATGTATTATATGGGCTTAGAGATGCACTACTCTTATAATATAAAAAGTTTTTAGGAACCCTATACCACCTAGGACTTTAATTAATAAACAAAGACCTTTACTATTTTACACCATAAATCACTAGATCATGGTTTTATTTTATGTAAACGATATTCTCGTTCTATATTATAAAACTTATGTATAGGAAGCGGAAAACCTTATTTTAAGGTTTAAGGCTAGGTATGAAATTAAAGACTAAGGCGTTGTATAATGGTACCTTAGTATTAAGGTTATCCGGAATTGAGTAGCCTGGAAGATTTATCTCGTTCACAATTAATATATTAAATAAGTCGCTAAACATTTTAATTTTATGGATCTAGTGTCCTTAGTGACCCCCTTACCAATAATATACTTTCAAAAGTATAAGGGGGAGGCTACTAAACGAGAAGTTAAGGAATTCTAAGAGAAGGTTAGTTTAATTTTGTATACGGTAATTATAATACGACCCGACGTCGCTTTTACTGCTGCTCTATTTTCCTAATTCCTTATAAACCCATCTCTGGAATATATTACTATAGTGAACTAGGTTATCCACTATTTCTATTTAATTCACCACCTTGTAATATATTTTAGAGGCTCGGAAAGTGGGCAGGTTCTACTTATCGTAGGTGATGTGTTATTTATAAATGACGAGGAAACCCGGAGGTCTTTATAAGGATACATAATATACCTTTTCGGAGGCCTAATCCAATAGAGGGTCACTTAGTAGAATATAATCATAACATTAACCACCAAAACTGTCACGGGCCGAACCCGGTGGTTATACCCGGGCTATGCCCGTGCTTACACTGGTGCCCCACTAGTGCCCCACTAGCGCCCACCCCCTGGGAAGCAGAGATTTCATGCTATATCGTAGTTTACCCTTTTTCTCTTCAGCTTAAAATAAACAGTATTTAGCTACCTTTCAGTTAAAATAAAGCCTAGGACCAGCCCTTTATATATTTCAAGCTCAGTTTTATTTATTACATAAGATACCACTAAGTTAAGCCCGGCTCCTTATCAATTATAAAATAGAATCCCAGGTTAAGTATAACTCCTTAACGATAGATCGATGAACGTTGGACACTAAGTAGAGTGCGGCTCCCCACCAATTAAAAAGAGGATATTAACTAGCGTAATAGCTGAAGAGATGCAGGCCCAACTACAACTAGCCTTGAGCGAAGCCCTCGGGCCTCTTTAGGCGAAGATTGCTGAGCTCTCCGAAGAGCTGGAGTGAAGCCGAGGTTTAGGGGTAACGTTACTAACCCCTAGGGAAGATATAGGCACTGAAGTTTAACCGATAAGTAACTATTACTTCATAATAAAAACACCGATATACCGTAAACCACTATTAATACCCCTAAAGTTCTTAGGGAAATAGAAGGACTACCCTTCTTAAGTACAGTAGATAAGGGATAAAATCACTATAGATAAAGCGTTCTACCCTATTAACTAGGAATTGTAGTACCTAATTAACTCCTATCTGGACACCAGTTCCTAGTAGGTGGTTACTATGTTCTACATAGCCGGGGGGCCTAAAGGTTAACGTAACCCCGAAGATTTCATATCCTACCTTAATAAGACCTACTAAAACCTGAACACCTAACCCTAAACCATAACCTAATTATAAACCCTCCATTAAAAAAATAATAAAAAACTAACTATTTTCTTACTAAAATTTAAATAAATAATAGTAGACGTAGGAGGTAATATATAACCCAACACCGTTAAGATTATTATGTTGGAAAATACCCTTACTTCCCACTTAAAAGAGCACCTAATCACTATCTCCCTACTAGGGGAGTATACTTAATAGTTTACTAGGGTATAGGACGTTACCTAAAAGCTAGAGTGTATAATACCCGTTACTACTAAATGGGAGCATCGTAAGTCCCTAACCCTAACCCCTCCATGGAAGGATTGCGATGGAGATGTTCAGATAATTAATACTATTTACACCTTATTGACTTAAAAGGAGAAGAAGGACCACTATCACCACAACTCCTCGGGTAACCCACTAATGGACCACTATAAGTATTTTAACTATAGCGAAGAAGGCTATATCACTAGGAACTATTAGAAAAAGGTTCCTAAGTAAGCGAAGGTCGTCTATACTAAGGTAACGAAGAAGTAAAAGGATCCTAGGTCAAAAAAAGAGGACTAAAAGGTTATTAATACCTTTTTTAATAAGGATAACTTGGGAAAAGACTAATTCTAGTATAAAATCGAGTACCAGAGTTAATAAAGGAGGAAACCAAAGGATGGGAGTCCCACTAAGAAGAGCAGCAGTAGAGGAGCTAAGGGTCAACTGTTATTTAGGTAAGGATTAATAAAAAATACTTAACACACGCCCTCATTAATACTAGCTGCGACGTCTACGTAATAGTGGACCAGTCTCTTTTTAAACACCTCTAATTACTGTTAGTGGATCAGAAGAAGTGTGCTCTATAAGGGTATACACAAAACGGGCTATCACCTGGTGATGCCCAGGGTGTAGCTGTTCTAGATCTGGAATTAAGTGGTTATACTTAGAAAGTTTACGTATACGTAGTAAGAGGTTTAAACCCCCTTATATTCCTAGGGAAACTATGGATAAATGTGAATAGTGTAGTGTATAACGCCGTTACCCAGCGGGTATATTATGGTAAGGGAAGAGTAGATATATACCTTTCTAATTAAGAAGAACTAGTTATTATAAAACAGATTTATATGGCCCGATTATTAATGGCCCCTATGTTCATAGTTATATGTTAATAAGTGAAGTATTAGAGAGTACTAGAGGCCTAGGTTATAAATATGAGTTTAAGGGATATTAAGGATATACTAAAAGAAAAGAAGCCTATGGATATAAAGGAACTCGTCCTAGGTTAGGTCTATTAGGAATTCAGAGACTTATTTAATTCGGAGAAGGTGTACCCGGTGCCCCCTAGCAGATCAGGGATTGACCATAAGATTCCCCTTATTAAGGACGCTCACGGCTAGGAGCCTGTACTCCTATGGGGACCCTTATATGGGATATCCTATAAGGAACTTCTAGTATTAAAGAAGATGTTGGAGGACTTATTAAATAAAAGGTTTATATAAGCTAGTAGCTCATAAGTAGGTGCCCTAGTGTTATTCGTTAAGAAGCCTAGTAGAGGAATTCGGTTTTGTGTTAATTACCGAGCCCTTAATAATATTATAAAAAAGGACCGTTATCCACTGCTACTTATATCAGAGACCCTCCGACGGGTAGCTACTGTGTAGTGGTATACGATGTTTGATGTTATGGCCGTATTCCATAAAATTCGGGTCACCAAAGAAGACGTTGAGAAAATAGTGTTTTATATAAAATACGAACTCTTTAAGTGGTTAGTTTACCCTTTTAGACTCACCAGGGCCCTAGCTACGTTCTAATAGTATATTAATATAACCCTCTAAGATTTCCTAGATAACTTTGTTACCGCTTATTTAGATGATGTCCTAATTTACACGTTTAGATTAAAGAAGAAGTACGAAGACAAGGTATGGGTGGTCCTCTAACACCTAGTAGAGGCTGGATTATAACTAGACCCTAAGAAGTGTGCTTTTTTGGTTAATATTATGAAGTATATCGGGTTTATTGTTACCGCTGAGAAAGGGATCTTATGTGACCCTAAGAAGTTAAGAGTTATTGCTAAGTGGTTGCCCCCTAGGACTATAAAGGGGGTTAGAAGTTTCCTTGGGTTTATGAATTATTATTGTATTTTTATACCCAATTATACTATTATTATTAAGCCCCTTATAAAACTTATAAAAAAGTCAGCTATATTCTATTAGGGACCTAGTTAAGAAGAAGGATTCCAGGAGCTTAAGTGGTTATTTAGTATAAAGCCGGTACTTCACCACTTTGACCCTAAAAGAAAGACAATAGTGGAGATGAACTATTCAGGGTTTACCTTAGGCAACACCCTTATATAAGAAGACTCCGATGGGTACTAGCACCTTATCGCATTCTACTCATAAAAATTATCACTAGCCGAGTATAATTACCTTATCCATAATAAGGAACTACTCACCGTATTTGTATACCTTAGGGCCTAAAAAGTAGAACTATAAAGTGTAAACAAATTCTTATAGATCATAAAAACCTTAAACACTTTATAAGGAAGTAGTACCTTACCGAAAGGCAGAGCTAGTGAACAGAAGAGCTAACCTAATACAACTTCTATTTAGAGTACTAACCAGAAAAGGAAGTAGTAGTCCCTAATACCCTCTCTTAAAGGGAGCAGGACGCCCCCTAGGGCTAGGACGATAAAAGAGAACAGGGACGTATACTCCAGTTAATACCTAACCACGCTATCCCTAAAGAAGGAACTAGTGTTCCCCAAGTAAGCTAAACTATAAACAATTTACTAATACTCTTATATATAATAGTAATAATGAATAATAACGAGTTATAAACACTTTAGGACTAAACTATTAAAAAAGACAAATTATACCACTAAGCTTATAAAGTGGTGAAGTAGGGATAACGCAGTTTCCCACCAAAGTTATAACTAAAGGTCCAAATTATAGAATATATAATTAATAAATAACAGAGGTTAATATTCCAGAACAAAATATGGGTTCCCAGAGGAAAAAATAATAATGACCCTTTAAGCCTATTACGGACAAGGGTTATATAGGAGTACCATAATTCTAGTACTAGTGGTCACCCGGGGCATAACGGCATATTCGAGATTATAAACTAATACTTTTACTAGCCAGGGTACTCCTAGATGGTTAAAAGGTTTACGAGGAACTATTATGTATATGATGGTATTTATATTTAAAGGTAAGCTAAGAAGGGGTTATTTAAGCCCCTACCCGTCCCCCTCCGGATAAGTAGTGACCTATTAATGGATTTTATTACTAATTTGCCACTAACACTAGAGGAGATGGAGATTATGGACACTGTATTTTGTGCCCAGTGGTTCCTTTATAGTTATTACTATTTCCATGGGATACCTTAGTTAATTATAAGTAATAGAGGGTTGAATTAGGTTAAAGATTTTTAGTGGGAGTTTTATAAGTTAACCGGGGTTACCCAACTACTAAGCACCACTTATTACCCATAAACCAATAAGGAAACAAAGCGTATAAACCAGGAGGTTTAAACTATTTTACGGGCTTATATTACCTAGGCCTAGGACAATTAAGGAGAATTACTTCTTATGGTATAACTAGCCCTACGGAATAAAACCAACTCAGTAACCAGTATTTCTCCGTTTTTTATAGAACACGGGTACTACATTAACCCATTACTAATTATAGAAGAAAATAGTAAGGGACCACTTAGCCGTGGAAAGGCGGCCACAAATAAACTAGTAGCTAAAATAAAAAAGTTATAGTGCAACGGAGCGGGGGATGCAGTGAACAGTATATACTGTATCGTACAACATATACACTCTACTGACCACAGGTCGTGCACCCTCCGTCCCAGGTCCGTGAAAGTGACTAACTTGTACGAAACTGCTCAACTAAAACTATAATTTAAGTAAGGAGACACCTTAAAACCTGATTAGGGCCAAAGAGGGGTTCTTACCCTGGATATAAACATTAGTGAGTATTAGGGCTTTGTTTACTTAGTAGTAAAGTAACCTCCGTATTATTTATAGTATACGATCTAAGTGAATGGGTAAAAAGAGCTCTGAATACGTTTATCTAATTAACGATGCTTGCTGGTGTTCTGTGATGTGTTGTTTTTTTTGGTCCGTTGTTGTGTCCCCTGCTAGAAATGCGTCCCCAGTTCCCCTCTCTCAAATAGCTCGCTGTCGCCTGACTAAGGAAAAACCCGCTTAGCGTAAGCATTTCCCCCTGCACGGTTTCAATAGTATTTACCTAAGCTATAATAACCTTAACGTAATAGCACTACGAATTAAGCGTTAACCATCGCTGGTCACCAGTAAATAAGTACTAAGTGGGTAATAAAGTCTAGTTTAACGTTATAAACTATAAGTCCCCATACCCGAATAAAAAGTTTATATAATTATACCACTAATACTAAGTTACTAAGGTGGTGAGTATGCACATAGTGGAGTTAAATATACTAGGAGGGATTTACCTACGATTCCATGTGGACGTCCTCCGGAGGTTAGTTAGTGACCCCCTCCTAGGCCAAATTTAGTTGGATTATTAATTACTACTTATTAGGGAAGTAGATAGCGAGGATAAGTAGTAGATAAAGGAGATTTACGTTATTAGATGGAAGATGGTGGGTAAAGGGAGAAGACGTGAAGCCCTAGTAAAGTGGGAGGGTTATATTAACCCTATGTGGGAACTAGCTGGTGTTATAGAGGAAATGGAGGTACTGGACCGTTATGAGGAGTATTATAGGCCGATATTAGAGAATAATAGAGATGCAGCGTATACACAGGTGCCCCCTAGGAGGCTAGCCAGGAACTAGAGGTTGCGCGGGGGGGAGGAAGGGGGTAGTGTTATGGGTTAAACCCGGTGGTTATGCCTGGGTTATACCTGTATTTACACTGGTGCCCCACCGGTGCCCCATTAGCGCCCACCCCCTAGGAAGCAGAGATTTCGCACTATATCGTAGTTTACCCTTTTCCTCTTCAGTTTGAAATAAACAGTATTTGGCTACCTTTTGGTTGAAACAAGGCCTAGGACCAGCCCTTCGCAAAAACTAAACTATTAAACCTTGAGCATATAGCGAAGGAGATTATAACTCTGAAACGGCTTTTTTGGGATATAGCTCTAGACCTAGGGGACATATAAAAGGTGTATTACGATAATCACTAAATAATACGTCTCATCGTAGGCGTAGGGGAGCGCTTATTAACCCGCCTATAACACGTGGATATACAAAACATATAACTTTAATAAGAACACATAACGGGAAACTTCTATATAGAATATATACCCATAAACGATATACTAGTAAACGGACTCACAAAAAACCTATCTCGAGCAAAGTTTAAGCATTTTAGGTCCCTCCTAAATTTATAAAGTACTTAGGAAGGAGTTACATAAACTAGAAAAAATGTATAGGGATAGGTCATCAAAATAATCGAAAACGGGATTAAATGACCCCATAACCAGGAAGCCTAACGACGGCCCTGGAGAGCCCGTGTAGAATACGAAAAATAAGCGATATTAAGCCCCGAGGGGCATTAGAGGGTATTTCCGGGTATAAGGCCCTTATGCCCAAACTAACACACTAACCGAAGTGTTTACTTCCCAGATAGGAGGGAGGCTATTGAAACCGTGCAGGGGGAAATGCTTACGCTAAGCGGGTTTTTCCTTAGTCAGGCGCCAGCGAGCTATTTGAGAGAGGGGAACTGGGGACGCATTTCTAGCGGAGGACACAACAACGGACCATAAAAAAACAACACATTATAGAACATCAGTAAGAATCGTTAATTAGATAAACGTATTCAGAGCTCTTTTTACCCGTTCACTTAGATTATATACCGTAAATAGTACAAAGGTTACTTTACTACTAAGTAAATAAGGCCCTAACACTCACCAGTGTTTATATCCAAAACCGGAACCCCTTTTTAGCCCTAATTAGGTCTTAAGGTATCTCCTTATTTAAATTATAATACTAGTTAAGTAGTTTTATACAAATTAATTACCCTTATGGACCCGGGACAGAGAGTGCACGACCTATAGTTAATAGAGTATATGTATTATATAATATAGTATATACTATTCACTACATCCCCCGCTTTATTACATTAGTACTTCGTAGGTGAATTAAATACCCGATCTCCTTATTACCATAATACTATTATCCCCTCCCTAATTTTACTATATAATACAATAAAAGCGTAATATTAATAGAACGACGAATATTCGGCTTAATTAGATAATTATAACGGCTTTAATGTGTTAAACGTAGGTATACGAAAAACCCCGAAAAACCTTGGGCTTAGCTAAAACACTAAGAAAGATGGTTAGGTAATACCTGAACGAAAAAAAGAAAGTGGACTACAACCGAACAACGACGGCCAAGGAGCTAAGTATAGGTCCACAAACCTAATCAAACCCTACGAATAGACGATAAACCTAAGAAAAAGGAAAGAATAGTACAAATAAATAATAAGAACAATAATACAACTATGAATTATTTTAGGATTTATACCAAGGACCGTGTAAACCTTAAGTATTACATAAAAGGTCGATATTTAAATGGGTTAATTTAGATGCGATCCCTTAGCCTGATTAGCTATGTTCAAATAGAACAAACAGATCGAATAGTTTTGGTAAATATAAAAGAATGGTTATTAATTAGGAGTACGATATCATAAGTGGGATTACACCTCGTAGATCTTACTCCCTTGGGATGGTTAATGAAGTAGAGTGCCCTTTACTTTAGGGTATTCGGAAAAACAGCTGTATACTTCGGCCTGATTACTGTGTTTCTCGTTATTAAGATAGTAGTAATAGTAGTAGGGGAAGTTGCTTAGTGGGCTTTATTAGAACTGTGTTCCCCGATGCAGGCTGACCCCCCCCCCTATAGACGATCCCTTTTTATCTATTCAACCTCCTCGTACTGTAAAATAGCCAGTTACATAGTATATCCGACCTAATTAGCCCGACCAACCTATAACAATACCTATACACCTTTCTAAATTATTTTAGAATATATAACCCTAAGCATTTAAAACTCATAAGGATAGGGACGCCTCGTAGGATAATATACCCTTACCCTCCTGCGATATCCCCGACGTTAAGGGTAAAAGGATCGACGAGTAACCTGCTTCGTAAACTCTATTAAGCTCTGATTAGGCCCAGAGTATAACCCCCTATGCTAAGTTAGTTAAAGCCCTTAAGGAGGTGACCGGTAGTAAGAATAAAGGGGTGACCATCAAAATACCCTAGCCCGGAGCCCAAAGAGCACCTAAGTTTCGTAGTAATAACGTTTCTAATTTTATAGAGAAGTTCAAAGTATAAGCTAACTTTGCCCACTTCTCTAATAAGGAAAAAACGAAAATACTACCTTAATACCTTCTCAACGAATACCAACTAGCCATTAAAGCCGAAACCTCGGGAATTACCTAGGTATCCGGTAAAAAGTATATACTTAACACCTTTGGTCACCTAAATAAGGACTATACCCTTTAACTAAACAGACAGCTTCGCCAGTTTAGCGAAGGAGGCCTAATCAGGGATAATAACCTTAAAAGAGTAGCAAAACTCTTCCAGAAAGTCGAAAACATTAAGGCTAAAGCCCTCCTCCAGAATAAACCTATAATATCCAACCCTAAGCTTATCGAAATTATTACCCACCACTTCTCTAAGTTTACTATAATAAGTATAGTAACTTAAATGGTAACAATTATAGCCTAACTCTTCGAATATAATAATTTTAGTAGGTATAAAATTAGTTTGTTTATATAAATTAACTAGGAATTCTAATACGATAATACCTTTAGAAATAGCACCACTTCGGATAATAACACTTAAGTTATTAATACCATCTATACTAGTAACTCCAGCCCTGATCGACCGCATAGCCCCCACTTCAGACGCCCAACGACCCCGGACACCAAACACCAACTTACTATAATAAAAGAGGTGTTCATCAAGGAATCAGTTAATATTAACGACCTCACCAATAAACTTAATACCCTCTAACTAACTATTTAAGCCCTTAAAACTCATCCATAAACATCTAATCAGGCCTATAAGCTAACCCGAGTTACTCATATGGGCTACCAAGCAACTTACTCATCGAATCATCCCACCCCTAATCAACAATACTCTAGCGGATACTAGCAGAGCTCGTACTAATAGTTATATAATGCTCTGCACCAGAATTTTAAACAACAAAGCCCTTCTAGCTTCTGGAAGCCTGGGTTCATACCTGGACCGCCAGATCATTATTAGTATAATAAGTGTATAAGTCGCCTATTCTGGAAGTATACCCAACTATAAAAAGACGTCCAAACTGGATTAATCACCTTTTATAGAGGAAGTTATTAATATGGCGACCTTTTAGAAGCTTAAGGGACGACTAATTAGGTTCCGGATACGATTATTTGGGATACTCGGTGCTATTATTAACCTAATAGACTAGTATTAGTTACTTACCTAGTTAACTAATAATTGTTCCCAAAGGTTATAGTGATAGCTAAGGAGGTTGTAGATAAGGGAATTGGTCGTCCCTATGCTCCCCAGGTCTAGACACCTTAGAGCGTACCTTCCCCAGCAACAATAAGCTTCGTTTCTGCATACCTGCTTACCCCTTAAATAATGGCGATAATTCTTATAATTACGGAGACTAAGGCCTTTATAACTACTAAATTAGGTAGTAAAAGTGTAATGGTCCTTTTTTAATTAAAACGTAGTGACCCTACCTAACTTTAGAAGATTATTTAGGGTAGAATTACTAAGCTAGTTTTTAAGAAGGCCAACTCGATTTTATTAAAATTATATAAGTTGGAAATAGAAGAGGTTATCTAAGTAGTAGGGGATAACCCCCGTAACCAAACTCTGCTTATAACCTAGATTATTATAGATGTTAAGAGGACCGGAAAGCTTGCTCTTATACCTGATCGGGTATAGGAAGTTGTTAACGATAATATAGTTACTGCTTAGGTTGCTCTTAGGAAGTTTGGTGGTTCCGTTTAGGTGCCCAACTATATCGTAATAAAGATTTGGCCCGTATACCATTTCTATATAATTAACCTTATTTAACACCTTTCCGACGAGACCTAGGCCGGCGACGTTTACCTGCCTGCACCCCAGGGCCTGATTAACATTATTAATAATGTTATAGGCTGAAAAATAGTTATAAAGATTATCGATAAGTATAATAATAAGCCCAATAAAGCCTGGATTCCCGTTATGTATACTACTAAGGTCGGTGTTTTAGTTCCCTTTATTGGAAATGAGAAAAGGAATTATTTTCTTAGTTCCTGGATAACTTTATACTTTAAGATTAAGGTCTCTATTAGCGGCTCTTCACCTAATTAGAACGAGAAGATTATGGTGATACTTAATTTAGGGGTAATAACTAATATCGTTAATAACTAGTACATTAAGGAGAACGACCTACCTTCGACGAAAACGATAATCTTTATGTAGACCCTAACACTAAAAGAGAACGGCTGTTCAAAGTTCGATGGAGGCGTTTATAACCACGTTTAGATTAGAGATTATAAGGTTCCAATTAACTTCTTCGTAGCACCAGAGAACAGTATAAGCCTCGTTAACACTACTTTGCTTAGAGGACCCTTCTCTATTACTAACTAAATTACCTAGGAGTATATAAACGACCTAATTAGAGTTATAATTAGAATAAATAACATAATAATTCATATCCCAGTGGGTTTTATAAACCTTGGACTAAAAGGGGGAATGGAGTTCTATTTTCCCAATTAGAAAAATTACTAGGCTACCCTGAAGGAATAGGAAAACTAAATCCTAGTGATAATGTTAGTGAGTTTACTGGGGGAATATACGACCCTAGCCCTGATTAGATTTACCCTGACCTAGAAGGTGGGGATGAAATTGTGTGCGCCCTGGACGAAGACACGGTAGCCGAGATTATGGTGATATTAGTAAAGCCCGAGCTTTAACCATTGATCGAGGTAGTCTGTAAAGCTGCGTAAGTGACTAGTAACCACCCATATAATTATAAAAATTGCGAAATGGAGACGAAAACACTATATAAACCTAACCAACCCCCGAAAGTCGACGTATTCCTAACTAAGGTAATAATAAGGAAGGAGGTCCGCCGTAGAGATAAGTGCTGGTGCGAGATCGATAAGCTGGTGGCTAGCCTCCTCTGATTATACTACGCCTTTGAGTAATAGCAGAAGTGACGACAAACCCGACGAAATTAGGACCTTCCAACAAACCCTACACCTAATTAGCCCGTCTCTATTATTACTATGATATACAAAAAAAAAGATTAGAAGATCCGGCTAGTTAATAATAAACTACCGGATAATTTAATTCCGGAGAGAGACCCTTTATAAAAGGTTAAAAAGATGAAGGCCGCGGAACTAAAAATAAGACAATAAATTGGATACTTTAGAGGCCTGATTACTCCACGTTTTACTAAAACGACCCCTGGGATACACCTTATAGATAAGAGGAAAGTGGTAATTCTCTAAAAGTGCCCATACTTATATTAGCCTAAAAAAGATTTATTAGAAGTAATCCTACTAAATAGAGAAATAGCGCTAGCGTAGGACTAGACTTATACGGGTAGTGTTAACCCCTTAGTGGCCCCACTATAGGAAATTAAGATGGTTCTATATAAGGTATGGTAAGTGAAGGGTATCCTAATCCCCGTGGTATTATAAGATTATGTCCTAGAGATGCTACGAGACCGGATTAGGTGTAGGATACTCGAATAATCGCAGACTGTGTATAGGAACCCTTGGTTTCTTATTAAAAAGAAGGATGGTAATTATTAACTTATTAACTTTATTACGAAGTTTAATGGTATTATAATCTGAGATATGTTTATCCCCCCTAATATAAACGCTTTTGTAGAAGAATACGGTGGTTGTTAACTCTTTTCGGTATTAGACTTTTTTTCGGGTTATGATCAGGTTCCCCTTGACCTAACAAGCCGAGATTATATAACCTTCTTGACGCTTTTAGGGCTACTGTAATTCTGTTTTTTACTAATGGGTTAGACTAACTCTGTGGTATGCTTTTAACGGATTATAATGAGAATTTTGTATAATCTTATCCACTATTACTGTAAAGCTTTCCTCGACGATATCGCTATTAAAGGCCCTACTTCCTAATACGATAATAAAGAGAGCACTTCGATCCTTAGTGTACGGCGTTTTGTATATGAATATTTAATTAATATTAATAAAGTTCTGGTTAACCTTGAATTGGTGGGGTGTATAGTGGTGGCCGAGAAGTCTTAATGGGTATAAGAAGTGGTGGTGATATTGGGCTATTTTTGTGGTTGTGATGGCCGGGTGCCTGATTAGGCTAAAACTTAGAAGATTATAGAATGGGTGACCTGTTGTATTGTTGGGGACGTCTAATCTTTTTTGGGTATTGTCATTTTTTACTGATCTTGGGTTGAGAAGTTTGTTGAAAAGGCGGCCCTTTTGTATAGGTTTTTGTGGAAGAACGTATTATTCACTTGGGGACGTATCCAATAACGAGTAATGGACGTCCTGAAAGATGCCCTGACGACGTTTCTTATCCTGATTAGATTTGATTACGGCCCTGAGGTTGGTTAGATTATTATTTGTATTAATGTTAGCTTAGTGGGTTAGGGAGCGGTACTCTACTAATTAGTTGATGGGCGTTGTGTAGTTGTTTAGTATGAAAGTGGTATTTAGAAGGGCGTTGAGTTTAAGTATGATTTAGGTAAATTCGAATTAAGGGTTGTTCTGATGGTTCTAAAGAAACTCAGGATGTATGTCTATGGTGTATAATTCACCTTAGAGACCGATGCTCAGGTCCTAATTGGTTAGTTGAACAGCGAGGTAAGTGATTTACTAGGTGCCCTACTTATATGATGGATTATATAGATTCGGCTTTTTAATTTCGATATTAAATACTTACCTGGGAAGAAGAATACGGTGGTAGACGGGCTATTACGTAAGCCTCTAGGCCCATCTAATCAGGCTGAATATGAAGACCCTAATAAGCTGGAAGAGTTTATCGATGCATAAATCTACTTAGTATCCGCTTATGTGTCCTAAGTTACCCGACCCGATGTTATGTTTATTCCCTTGAACTCCCCTCTTTTTTTTATACTTTACGAATGGCTTAGTCCTTATTAGATTTGGTTGGATGAGATGTGATAGATTGTTTATTATTTGAATACCTTGTTGTGACCGGATGGAATTATAAAAGTGGTCTACCTGAGATTTAAGGCCTAGGCGTGGATGTTTATAATGAAGGGCGGTTACCTCTTCTAATACCCGACCCGCTGATACCTAACCCCTCGACGAGTTGTTAACGATGAAAAGCTCCGAAAAGATCTGATTAGATAAGCTTATAGAGAATTTGGTTATCGGGGATGTGATGTAATGTTTTAGTGGGTTTTTAAGTTTTATTTTTAGTAAGGGGTATAGGAGGACATTAAAAAGTAAGTGGTTGAATGCCCGGCTTGCCAGTTAGCCCGACTAGGCCGCTAAGATGACCAGCATATCGCCATAATGTCTATAGGGTTGCTTTGGACCCGGATCTTATTCGATGTATAATGGATTGGTAAATAGGCCCTGATCGAGGTAAGGAATCACTTATTAGGCTGGCCGGAAACCCGTTAAACCCTCTCCGTGACATCTGAGGTCATCAGGAATTTCCTATAGGAAAACGTTATTTATTACTACGGGGTTTATGGGATAATAATTATCGACGGAGGATTAGAGAATAAAGGGGTAGTAGAAGACCTGAATTGGAAGTATGGCTTTCATCGGAAAATTATCTTAGTGTATAACACTAGGGCCAACGGGCTTAATAAGAAAGGTCACTAGGTGCTTACCTATACTCTTCTGACCTGGTTAGATGGAGGGAGAAAGAATTGGGGCACTATGCTGTATACGGCGTTGTTTATAGACTGAACAACTATTAAAGGGCCAACTAGCTTTACGCCCTTCTATCTAAAAAACGGCTATAAAGCCGTTATTTTAATTGAACTTAATACCCTTATATGGAGGATTCTGGACTGGAACGACGTTTATACGCCTAATTAGGAGTTCTTAGCGTGGATCCGTGTATTCCAGTAACTAAACGAAGATAAGGAGGAAGCTGCTATTCGCGTTACTAAAGTCCATTAACGGTGGACTGACTGATTTAATAATATACACATAAAAACCCTCTGGAAGGAGTGATTATAGCTAGGAGACTTTGTACTAGTTTGTGATGAGAAATGAGTTATTAATAAGTTAAAGGAACGAAAGATTTATTACTAATGGACTAGCCCTCTCCGGATTAGGGTTATATACTTAACGGCTTCTTTATACTACTTAGAGATGTTGGTTAGGGATGAAATAACATAATAAATGTACGGAGGATACTATTTTAAGAAGTTTATATAGTAAAATAGTGGGTTATAGGAATTAGAAGACCCTTATTGGGTAAAGAATGAACTCCGTAATAAGTTATGAGATGCCCTCCTGAGTTTACTAAACGGCTTAGGAGTCGACGATGACGATGATACGCCTAATTAGGCCACTTCACAACCCCTTATAAGATTATAAGTAGTATAAACCTAATAGGTAGAGAAAAGAAAAAAACTGGAAAAGAATATTAAAATATGGGAATAGTTAGGTAAAAAGGTTATAGTTGACCTGCAACTACTGTTAGTAGCAGAAAAGGCATAATACTAGAGTTTTACTAATACTAGGACCTAATTAACTAATAGTAAACATGTTTTTTTTATGTAATTGTTGCAAAGGTATTGGCTTTTTTTTTTTAAATTATTATTTAAGTAATTAGATGCTTTGATATTATGCACTATTCCCTTACATTAGCCCCCCCCCTAACATCTAACCAACATTTCCTTACATTTAACTTGTATTTAGCTGCATTTTGCTTATATCGTAGCCCTAATTAGCCGCATCTGGCTGCATTTCCTTATATTTTATGCGTATCGAGTTATATTATGGCAACGTTTTACTGATATAGGGCGACATTACTATGTATTTCCTTAGTATTTTCTTATATTTTAAAGATACGCTAGTGGTATTCAATATCGCTTTTGAACACTTAAATAAGTATTTTACCCCTAATTAGAGTTTGCTTATTATGTTCTCTTTGTATTTTGTTGTTTATATTAAAGAAAAACTTATAATATTTGTTGTAGTAATAGATAAAAAGCCCTTCCTTCTAAGACCCTTAGAAGTGCTTTAAAGATAAGAAGTACCTTAATTCGAAGACTAGTACCCTACTTCCTATCCCAACTAATATACATAAGCCCAATTAGGGCTAATCCGAATACTCTATGTCCTTTAGAGTCACGAACCGCTTACTATCGCTGAATAACGTTAACTGTAGGATAGACTGGGCCTTCCTATAACTATATTCCTATTATTACTCCACCTCTATTATAACCATATCCTCCTAAAAATAGTACTACGAATTAACTATTAGGGTATTATTAGGGATAACTGATTAACTAATTTTATTATAAATACTTTTATCGGGTAGCTGAGCATCGTAGTTGTATATCGTATAAAAATCAGGGTTATAGTAGTAGTAGTGGGTTCTAGTTTCGTAAAAAAGGTAATTAGAGTAAGTATTACTGTACTCGTTAAGTAAAAGCACACACTCCCAGAAAAGAGTTATAATAGTATTGTGATTAGGGCTAATGAGTAATATACACCACCGTTCCTCATAATAACAGTAAAGAACACAGTTCTGACTACTAAGCGTATAAATAATAAAAGCTACACTAGTGTTTAGCCGGCCTCTAAACTTCTATTTTAAAAGTCTAAAGTATTTTTAGTGGATTAATAATATAAAAACCCGATAACAAAATATATTATTAGGATTATATTTGCGTATAATTAGGTTTAGATAAGAAGTAGGAAGGGCTTATTAGAATTATTAAGCTACTTTAGTGCGAATATCACTATACTCGATAATATCGGTAAACTAGACCTTATAGTATAATAACCCGATAAGTGGTTTAAGATGGCCCTAAATAAGAGAAGTAGAGATCTATAACTCTAATCAACTTTAAAAGAAGAAAAGACTATAAAATAGGAGGACCTACAATAAGGTTAATGTTATTACTAGTAATATACTAACCACCCTTCGGGTGGGGGTAATCGAGAAACTATAGAGTCTCAGGGCTCGGAGTAGTATACTCGTACTTATAATTAATTTCCTTAGGAGGCATTACGACCATCTAATCAGGTCTAAAAGCGAGGAATTAGGGATATAATAATAGAGATTAATAAAAGGTGGTTAAGGTTATTATTAGCCGGGAAGAAGCAAATCTGAGAAGGAGAGAAAGGGCTCTTTTATAGTGAGTTAACGTAGGGAGCTTATAACCCGGATTCAGTAGCAGCCAGAAAAAGGAAGGAACAGCCTGTCTGATTAAGACTGAAATGAGTCACTGCACCTACTCCACCAGAAAAGGAAAACAACACAATAATCAGCCCCCCTACCTTCCTAACAACCACGTACCTACCTTAACACACTAACTAGATGAATAAAAACGATCCGTAGAGTAGTGTCTCACTACTAATTAATACTCTCGTATTAGTTTAAGATATAACTTTAATTTACTCCTTTAACTTTCCACTACCTAAACTTTATAAATAGTAACTTATCCTCCTTCCCTTGCATACTTAGAGCTCTTTTTTCTATGTCCTTAGCCCTAATCAGGTCCAGCACCTTCCTACTAAACTCTTCTTATTTTAAATAATCCCTTTACCTCCTTTACTTTAATTAGTGGCTAAACTACGTAATCGTATAAACATTACTATACTACCACTTCTTTTCTCTTGGTTAGGTTTAGTTATAATACTCTTTTTATAATAATTATAATACTCCTTCTATAATAAGAATAACCGGAATTATAACTGCCCCTACGAGATAAGCGAACATCTGGGACGCCTAACATATATAAAACCACCTGAATATTTATATCGCTATAAGTGGTATTATCGATCACTAATACACACCTAATTAGGTGTAGGGCAATGTTAAATAAGTAGAAGACTTTACTTTTAAGGTATTAGATAATACGAGACCGCTTAGCCCAATATCTGACCTAAGTACTGAATATATAAACCCGAGGTGACTAGTAGGTACCCCGACGCTTAACAATAAGTTAAACCCTATACCATAATAGTATTCGCCGATGAGCACCATAATAATAGCAGAACTCCGGGCTTATTACACTACTAGTTTCGTAGTTAATAGTAATTAGGATTTCTAGAGCTGTACTAAGGCCGATAGCATCTTAAAAGACCTTTTTAATACTTAGGGTTTCATATAACAACAGAAGTGACTTAAGATGAGCTTAGTTGAAGTAGCTATTACGCTAACGAGACGGGACCTAGAAAAGGCTAGCGTTACGATCTATTCGACTCCGTAGCCCTAGGGAAACGTGCTCCTTAAGTTAGAACAACTTAGCCCGTACATCGACCATACTAAACTTAAACTCTGCAAAGCTAATCTAATCTACTTCGTTATAGTCCACAGCGGTAATCACTTCACTAACATCTTCGTAAACCAGACTACGGGACGCACACTCTAGTATAATAATCTATAAAGTATGGGTTCCTCTGAGCAGCACTTCATAATCGACATACACAACCTTCTCTCTTAGTATAAGGCTATAGGCGCCCCCGAGACCTTAATTAGGTGTATTCGTATAAACGCAGCTATAACTAATAGCCCTTAATAACCTGACGGCTAAGGGTATAGCATTTATATAATAGAATAGTTCCGCATCATCTTCTATAAGAACACAGTATTCCATAAATTAGCCTTTTCTTAGACCTCTCAGCAATTAAACACCTAAAAGCCGATTATATATCACCAATAGGTTAACTAAATCACACAAAAGTTCTACGATTACCCCAAAAAAGGCCCATTACACCCAAAACCCCACAAAGCCTACACTATATAGACCACCAAACAGGCCATAGAGAACGCAGCGGCTCCACCCAACAATAACAATAACAATATTATACCTATAAAAGGTAAACCTAATCAGACCTCTAAGAAGGACAAACTGAGATAGCAACCCCTAAAACCTATTATATTACCTATAACCCAATCACTAACACCTCCCGAGTACCCTTATAATACCAGCGTCCTAAATAACATTATGTATAACACACTTTACAACTATAAAAATAAGTGGTAATACCTTATACAAAGTTATTAACACCTAATTAAACGACGTAATAAGGTGGCCACCACGAATCTTCAATTAGTTATAACCTATAAGGAGGAGGAGTTCACTAAGTAGGTGGACAACTTTTATAAGTTCATAGTAATGTATACGGGAACATAGGAGCCCTTCTTTACCCCTACTCGACCCAATAATTAGTAAGGATATAATTATGAAGACGAGAAGCATCGTTAGAGAGAGATATAGGAGAAAGAGGAGTAAGAAGTTATACGTAAAGTAAAGATCAAGGAGGGACTTAGCGGTTCACAGTGTTATAGCCTACACCACCAACGAACCTAATTAGGCTTTTATTTATATAATCTAATTACTTCCTTCATTTCCCTTCCTGCACGTTATTTATTATCTTAGTACATAAGAGCTTAGAGCTAAGATAAGGGGACAATTGAAACTATGTAGGGGGAAATACTTACGCTAAACGGGTTTTTCCTTAGTCAGGCGCCAGCGAGCTATTTGAGAAAGGGGAACTGGGGACGCATTTCTAGCGGAGGACACAACAACGGACTATAAAAAAACAACATATTACAGAACGTTAATAAGCATTATTAATTAGATAGACGTATTTAGAGCTTTGTTTACCCGTTTACTTAGATTATATACTGCGAATAGTACAGAGGTTACTTTACTACTAAGCAAATAAGGCCCTAATACTTACTAGTGTTTATATCCAAGGCCGGAACCCCTTTTTAGCCCTAATTAGGTCTTAAGGTGTCTCCTTACTTAGATTATAGTATTAGTTGAGTAGTTTTATACGAGTTAATTACCTTCACGGACCTAGGACGGAAGGTATACGACCTATGGTTAGTAAAGTCTGTGTATTATACAATACAGCATATACTGTTCACTGCATCCCCCGCTCCGTTACACTATGTACTGGTCTAGAAAGACCATTACTACAGGGCGGGCCACCTTAGGGACAACCACGCTAACAAGGCTGTTTAAGGCTAAGTGAAGGGTTATAGATGAACTACCCCCCTGGACGGGTTTAGTGGTTGGAGAAGTAAATTGAATAACGTCGTTAAACGCTGAAGTAACCTCTCCACCAGTACTAAGAACCACCTTACTTTACTCCTCCATTTCTATATACTTAAGAGTATTATAATATACTATACTAAGTTAATTAATATCCTGTACACTAAGTAAATTAACTTAGAAATTAAACCGTAAAATGAATAATTATATTTTATGAGGGGTATACTCGTTTACTTTTACGGTAAGGAATTAGTGGGAAACTAATAACGCTAAAGTAGGGATGGGAACACACGGGGTCTTTCCCTCTACACAACAAACACACTTAGTAAGACTATTAATGTCGAATCCGCTGTACCAAGCGCCTAGTACGCTTCCGGCGCGCTCGAAGGTCCGTGCACAGCGCAGAATAATAATGGGCCGAAATACGCCCTTACACTAGCCACCTTAAGGGCTAAGTTTGCCCCTAAAGAACAGGGAGAAGTAGGGGAATTACACACATTATTGAATACATCACAAATTGACCCTTGAATCCGACAATTAACTTAATAATCACCAAGGGAGCTCCCGTGTAATACACTACGAACACACTAAACACAAAGAATCTCCCGAAGTGGCTACAACTCCTCCTCCTCCTTAAAGATCCCACCCTCTACAACTATTAGAAAATCAGTTACTAAAAGTAACTACCCAAACTAATTATATAAATAAACCAGGACTAATAGGGGTAGCCACGACGGTCTCCTTAGCCTTTCAGCCCTTACTCTTACCACCCTTAGGCTTCTTATTAACGGTTAGATTCAAAATAAACTAGTTAACGACAATCTAAAATACAACGGAAAGATCAATAAACTCACACATCTCGGGCTCATAGTCCGCGGTAGAATCAATGGGCGAAGCCTGTGCACAGTCGCACTTGCGCTTCCGCGCCTCACATACAATAACAACAACAACGACGCAAAACTCCTTAGTCTTTTTCGACGGCATCATAGTAAACTTAGGTCTAGAAATAAGTATTAGTAATACCCGAGAAATTATACGGAATACGCAAAGTGTAAGACATGATTCTCATATATACGACTTTCGTTATTATTATTATTCAAAGAAAATTTTTCAAAAAAAGGGTAATAGGAATCTTAGTACTAAACGAGCTAATATTATATAACCCACTTAATACACTAATTAAGCTATTAGAAGATGCGAGATTACCTATGGTAACGAGTTTGCGAAATGGAAGGAGCTTACACAAATAAGAACGCTTTCCGCAACGCATCTTCCACGACGCATCTTTTAGACGTAACTCATTTTCTTTTAAAATTGTTAAAACTAATAAGAAACATGGTTACTTTTAGTTCTTTTTTTTATATTTACCTACTTTTTTTACTTTTCTAAGGGTTATGGTGTATAGGATTGCGGTTTATAGATATACTGGTATCTAGGGGGGTATATTATAATAACCTCCTAGTTAAACTAGCCTATTCAGTGTACAGAGCTAGTTATATGATATTACACGTAACCCGTATTATATAACTTCACCCTTTTTATAACTTATTTAAAAGTAGGCTTTGCCCAGTAATTAGACTTCTAGAAGATAGGCCACTTTCTACTAAAATAACTCCGTTCGTTACACAGGCTTCACCACAGATAGTGAACTCTTTTACACTTTGTAGTTTTAAATCCTAGTACTCTAGGTAGCGTATTATTATTAATAGTTCCTTATTATATATCGGGTAATTGTACTCTATAAGTAGGTTCTTATGTAAAAAGAATATTATAGGTTTTAGGATCCCTTTGTTATTATACTACAATAAGGCACCTCCTATTATATAACTAGACGAATTGGTTTTGAGTATTATAGTTTGATTAGGGTCTTAGTGAACTAATATAAGTGCACTGATTAGGAGCGTCTTTAGCTCCTCGAACGCTCTAGTGCACTCCTTGCTCTAAATGAATGGTATGTCCTTTTTAGTTAAGGCTGTTAGGGGTTGTGCGATCCCTGAGAAGTTGGGTATAAATTACTGGTAGTAGTTAGCAAAACCGATGAACCCATGGACTCCTCGTACTGATCGGGGTACTTCCCATCCCTGGATTACCTTAATCTTCTCAGGGTCTGCGCGAATTCCCTTACTAACATTAATAATAAACCCCAAATACTTAACACTCTTAGCCTCGAATTCACACTTATCAATATCCACATACAGGCCTGCAGCGCCTAGGTGTTCGAGGACTTTTTTAACCTTCTCTTTATAATCAGAGAGGGAGCTATCCGAATAAATTAGAATATCGTTAATATAAGCTAAGTAGAACTCATGTAGGAAATTTCGTAGGGTGTGGTTAATATATTGTTAGAACGTCGTTGGGGCTCTAATTAAACCAAAGGGGGTAACCATCTATTCATATAACCCATACCTCGTCCTAAACACCGTCTTTTATTCATCTCCTTTCCTAACCCAGATCTTATAAAACACAATAATAATATTTAACTTTATTAACCACTTCACTTTTATTAGTGCCCTTAGGGTCTCGTTGATCAGGGGCGAGGGGTATCGGTCCTTCTTTATAATAGTGTTAAGGGCACGGTAATCGACGCAAAACCATAACCCTCCTCTAGGCTTCCAGACAAATAGAACGGGCGATAATACAGGGGAGCTACTAGCCCTAATAAACCCTTTATCTAATAGTTCTATAAGGGTTTAGCGTAATACAATTAACTTTTCCCTTAACATACCATATAAAGGTCCCCAGGTCACTAGTTTATCTTAACTATAAGAGTCCTTTTTAATAGGGATAATATAATTAACGTTCTTCTAGTGTAGTAATAGTTAATTAACCTTATTTTAGTTAAAGATATGTAAAAACTTATAATAATGTGTAAGGAGTTTCGTCCTTAGGTCTATTTTCATTTTTAGTATTAGGGCTTTTTTAATATTAGCTAATGTCACGGGCCGAACCCGGTGGTTATGCCCGGGCTATGCCTGTGTTCGCACTGGTGCCCCACCGGTGCCCCATTAGCGCCCACCCCCTAGGAAGCAGAGATTTCGCACTATATCGTAGTTTACCCTTTTCCTCTTCAACTTAAAATAAATAGTATTTAGCTACCTTTTAGTTGAGATAAGGCCTAGGACCAGCCCTTCGTATATTTTAAGCTTAGTTTTATCTATTATATAAGATACTACTAAGTTAAGTGCAGTTCCCTACTAATTATAAAGCAGAATCCTAGGTTAAGCGTAGTTCCCTAATAATAGATCGATGAACGTCGGACGCTAGGTAAAGCACAGCTCCCCACTAGTTAAGAAGAGGATACTAATTAGTATAATAGCTAATAAACTATAAGCCCAACTATAATTAACCTTAAACGAGGCCCTCGGGCCCCTATAGGCAAGGATTATTAAGTTCTCTAATAAGCTAGAGCAAAGCTGAGGTTCAGGGGCAACAATACTAACCCCTATAAAAAATACAGGCACCGAAGCCCCGTTAATAGGTAACCACCACCTTATAATAAAGACACCGATATACTATAAACCACTACTAATACCCTTAAAGTTCTCGGGGAAGTAGAAGGACTACCCTTTTTGGGTATAGTAGATGAGGGATAAGATCACCATGGATAGAGCGTTCTACTCTATTAACTAGGAACTATAGTACCTAATTAACTCCTATTTGGACACTAGTCCCCAGTAGGTGGTTACCACGTTCTACGTAGCCGGGGGGCCTGGAGGTTAATATAACCCTAAAGATTTTATATTTTACCTCGATAAGACCTACTGAGACCTGAATACCTAACCCTAAGCTGTAGCCTAGTTATAGACCCTTTGTTAAAAAGATAACGAGAAGCTGGCTACTTTCCTACCGAAGTTTGAATAAATAATAGTAAACGTAGGAGGGGGTGTATAGCTTAACACCGTTAAAATTATTATATTAGAAAATGCCCTTACTTCTCACTTAAAAAAGCACCTGATCACCATCTCCTTACTAAGGGAGTACACTTAATAGCTTACTAGGGTATAAGACGTTACCTAGAAGCTAGAGCGTATAATACCCATTACTATTAAATGGGAGCATCGCTAGTCCCTAACCCTAGCCCCTCTACGGAAGGATTACAATGGAGATGTTTAGATAACTGGTGTTATTTATACCTTATCGACTCGAAGGGAGAAGAAGGACCGTTACCGCCGCCGCTCCTTAGGTAACCCACCGGTGGACCACTATAAGTACTTTTATTATAGTAAAAAAGGTTATATTACTAGGAATTACTAGAAAAAGGTTCTTAGGTAAGCGAAGGTTACTTATATTAAGGTAATAAAAAAGTAGAAGGATCCCGAGTTAAAAGAAGAGGACTAAAAGGCCACTAGTACCTCTTTTAGTAAGGACAACTCGGGAAAAGAGTAACTCTAGTACAAAGTCGGGTATTAGAGCCGACGAAGGAGGAAACCAAAGGATGGGAGTCCCACTAAAAAAAGTAATAGTAGAGGAGCTAAGAGTTAACTATTATTTAGGTAAGGATTAATAAAGGATATTTAATATATGCCCTTATCGATACTAGCTGCGACGTTTACGTAATAGTGGATTAGTCTCTCTTTAGACGCCTCCGATTACCGCTAGTGGATTAGAAGAAGTGTGCTTTATGAGGGTATACATAAGACGGGCTATCACCTAGTAATGCTTAGGGTGTGGTTGTCCTAGATCTGGAATTAAGTGGCCATACTTAGAAAGTTTACGTATACGTAGTAAAGGGCCTAGACCCCCCTATATTCCTAGGGAAGCTATGGATGGAAGTGAACTGTGTAGTGTATAACACCATTACTCAGTGGGTGTATTACGGTAAGGGAGGAGTAGATGTATACCTTTTTAATTAGGAAGAATTAGTTATTATAAAAGAGATTTATATAACCTAATTACTAATAGCCCCTGCGTTTATAGTTGTATACTAATGAGTGAAGTGTTAGAGGGTACTAGTGCAACGGAGCGGGGGATGCAGTGAACAGTATATGCTGTATCGTATAACATACACACTCTACTGACCATAAGTCGTACACCCTCCATCCCGGGTCCGTGAGGGTAATTAACTCGTACAAAACCACTTAACCAGAGCTATAATCTAGGTAAGGAGACACCTTAAGACCTAATCAGGGCCAAAAAGGGGTTCCAGCCTTGGATATAAATACTAATAAGTATTAGGGCCTTATTTACTCGGTGGTAAAATAACCTCTATACTATTCACGGTATATGATCTAAGTGAACAGGTAAAAAGAGTTCTAAATACGTCTATCTAATTAACGATGCTTATTAACGTTCTGTGATGTGTTATTTAATGGTCCGTTGTTGTGTCCTCCGCTAGAAATGCGTCCCCAGTTCCCCTCTCTCAAATAGCTCGCTGTCGCCTGACTAAGGAAAAACCCGCTTAGCGTAAGCATTTCCCCCTGCACGGTTTCACTAGAGGCCCAGGTTATGGTTGTGAGTTTAAGGGATATCGAGGATGTGTTAAAAGAAAAAAAGTTTATGGATGTAAAGGAACTTATCTTAAGCTGGGTTTATAAGGAGTTTAGAGATTTATTTAACTTAGAGAAGGTGTACTCGGTGCCCCCTAGGAGGCCAGGTGTTAACCATAAGATTCTCCTTATTGAGGATGCTTACGGCTAAGAGCTTACACTTTTATAGGGACTCTTATATGGGATATCCCGTAAGGAACTCTTAGTCCTAAAAAAGATATTAGAGGACTTATTAGATAAAGGGTTTATTTGAGTTAATAGCTCGCTAGTGGGTGCCCTAGTGTTATTTATTAAGAAGCTTAGTGGGGGAATTCGGTTTTGCGTTAATTACCGAGCCCTTAATAATATTACGAAGAAGGACTATTATTCATTACCACTTATATTAGAAATTCTCTAATAGGTAACTATTGCGTAGTAGTATACGAAGTTTAACATCGTAGTTATGTTCTATAAGATTCGGATTGTAGAAGAAGACGTTAAGAAAATAGTATTTCGTATAAGATACGGACTTTTCGAGTAGTTAATCTACTCCTTTAAACTCACCGGGGTCCCAACTACGTTCTAATAATATATTAATACGATTCTCTAAGACTTTTTAGATAATTTTATTACCACTTATTTGGATAATGTCCTAATTTACTGAAACCGGGCAGGGGAAGCGCGCGGCTCATCTTTGGGATGATGGTTAGGGCACGGCGACGACGACCCCTTATAAGGAGAGACTTTTTTTTAGTATTTTAGACCTAATCAGGCCTCTATACACAGCATAGCATACACCTCGGGGGAACCTCCTTGATAAGAATATTTATTTGTTTTGCTTATTTTTGTTATTGATGTTATTATCGTGATTATAGTGTATAATGCTTTATACGGAGGTTGGTTTACCACTAAGTAATAAGGTAACCTAATCTCGGATATGCTTTTCCTGGCCTTTTAAGCTTATTCTAGACCTAATTAGGTTTAGAATACTCGATTCCCTTTAAAAATAGTGTCCTTGAGGTTGTTTGGTATGAGTTAGTCACCTTTTTGGACCCGTGATGAGAGGTGTGCGATTTATGGTTAGTAGAGTGTGTGTATTATTATTCGTATAATATATGCTGTTTATTATATCCCCCGCTCCGTTTCACTAGTGCTTCGTAGGTGAATCGAATACCCGATCTCCTTATTACCACTTATGTTATTTACTCCCCTCTTTTTTAAAAAAGAATAACGAAGAATACGTAAAGAAAATGAGTAATAGGATCTCTTTTGGCCTGACCAAAAAAATAAGATGTTTTTTAGTTAAAAAGAATTTGGGAACGTTAAAGACCCTAAAAGATTGTTTTACGTGATTATCGGCCCTCCCTCCCTCTTAGCTAATATAGGCTGAATATGAACCTAATAAGGGAAAGAGAATACGAGAAGCTTCGAAATATGATTTGAACGACGAGATACTAGCTGATACGACCCAATTAGACTAAAAGAAACGCTTATATGATAGTTAGAAGAAAGAATAGTTAGCTGGAAGGACCCATAAGAATAATAAATACGATGATGAATATTGGAATTTTTATTATTAATTTATTCGATTTTGAATATTTAAGTAATAGTAGGTGGATAAACGGATTAGTCCAGATGTGAACCCTTGGCCTGATTAGTTATTCTTAGATGTTATGGATAGATTATATAACCTTAATAAATTTAGAATGTTAGGTAATTAACCATTAGTTAATATTGTGAGTAGGGTTATGTTTTATTAACCTAAGATTATTATTAATCTTTGCTAAGTAGGCCTCCCTTTACTTTGGTTGTTATAAGCGAATAATCCTACGTTTAACCCTAACTACCACCACTCTAATAACCTTAGTTATTATTAAGGGATTTAAGTATATATTATTATGGATTTTATAAGAATTATAACCCCTAAAACTACTCCCCCCCTTTTTCTTTTTGAAAAGTTATTATCCACCTCTATTATACCCGAATTCTAAATAAAAATAGTAATTACTACGAATTACTAGACCTAATTAACCGAATTAAAACGCTATTATGTTTACCTTTTTGCTAGAATTGTTTAGGAATATATAACCCCGAGCTTTCGAGGAAGACGCTAAAGACGCTAGCCCGGATAACTTGTTTAGCCTAGATCGAAATACGAAGGACAATAAAAGTAAGAGGATCAACAAAAATAACCCTTCCCTTACTCTATCCAACTCTAATTAGACCTCTAGCTCAGATCCTATTATTAACTTAACGAGGATTATCCAAGTTATAAGCCATAAGAGGCCCGTTCTTAAGATGCTTATACTAGGGACGAAAAGGGCTCCTAAGTTTACTAGTAATAATATCTTTAGTTTCCTAGAGAAGTTTAAAACCTAGGTGAACTTAGTTAACTTCTCTAATTAGGATAAGGTAAAGGTTTTCCCTTAGTACTTAGTAAACGAGTATTAGAAAACCGTTAAAGTAGAGATCGAGTTAATTTCCTAGAGGTTACGAAAAAGTATATACTTAAGACCTACGGCTATTTGGACGAGGATTATATCCTTAAACTAAATAAGTAACTCTGTGACCTTATTAAAGGACCCTTAATTAGGAATAATAATTTTAAAGGAATAGTAAAACTCTTTTAAAAGGTCGAAAATATTAAGGTTAAGGTTTTTTGTTAAAAAAAGGTGGTGATAAGTAACCCAGAACTAATCGAAACTATTATACACTATTTTATAAAAACGGTAACGACTAACATAGCCCTATAAATGAAAATAACTATGGGAAAACTGTTTAATTATAGAGATTTTAATGATTATTGGGACTATTTACTTATTTAGATTGGTTAGGAATTCCGGTGGGGTAAAGCCTTTAGTGATAATACTTTTTTGGACGACGATCCCTAATTAGTAGTGTGACGAAACTCTGGGTCTGATTGGGTTTATACTATGTTTATAAAGTAAGCTGTGTCCCCCTCTTTAACTCAGTAGTATTAATTAGGTAAGGACATAATTGTGATGGGCTCGGCTAGAATCGACGATCTCACTAATAAGTTGGATGCCCTTTAACTAGCTGTCCAAGCTATAAAGAACCGTTAATAATAGTTTAATTAGGCTTAGAATACCCTATCCATGTAAATCTATTACTAATTAATATACTTAATAAACTAGAATCCCTAGGGATCGCCGTATTAGTAGGGCCCGCCTCGCTAATTATATAACCTATAGTTGCTTGGATAATAGCCTTATAATCCTGTATAGAGGGGACCGTCTAGTTGGAATAAACCGGGGTTTGTTCCCGGATTAGTGGGATGTTGTTAGTATGATGGGTGTTTGGGTCGGTAATTCTGGTGATGCGAGTAATTCCTAGAGGACGTTTAAGTTGGTCTGTTCACGTTCTACGATGGTAATTACTAATACGGAGACCTTTTTAACCCTTTAGGGGAGACTAATTAGGTCCCCAATTATATTATTTCAGAAGCCTGAAGTAAATATTAGCCTAACTAATTAGTGATCCTTGGATATTTGAAGAACTAGTAGTTGTTCCTAAGTATTGTAATTATAGTGGGGATTATTTTAAATAATTAAGTTAGCTAACCCTTCTCTTAGTTAATATAAGCACCCTAGTCGGCGCCTGCTCCTAGTACCGTTGTATACGTATTAGTGTTCTTTCTAATGTTTAGAATAATAGTAACGATCCTGGTGATTTCCGAGGCTAAGACCTATGTAGTCACCAGATCGGGTAATAACGTAGCGGGGATCCTCCTACGAGGAAGCCGGGACGGCCCTAAATAGACGAGGAAAGTTATTTAAGGAGGGATTACGAAACCTATTTCTTAAAGAAATAGTAATTTGTTAATCTAATTCTATGAATTAGAGGTCGAAAAAGTTATATAAAAAGGATCTAAGGTACCTCATTCTTAGATAAGGGAGGTGATAACGATGTAATACGATATTCTAATAATGGATTAATATAATTCTATACCTGATTGGACCCAGGAAGTAGTGGACGATAACGCTATAATTACCTAAGTAGTTCTTCGAAAATTGGGTAATTCGGTGTAGGTGCCCAATTACATAACTATGAAGATGTGGTTAGTATACCGTTTTCACATAATTAACTTAACTTAGTAGTTATTAAATAAGTAAATAGTAAACGATGTGTATTTCCCGGTGCCCTCAGATCTAATTAATATTATCGACGATAAGCCTAGTAAGAAGATCGTATCTAAGATCATCGAGAAATATAATAGTAATCCCAATAAAACGTGTATCCTAATGGTTTTCATTACCTTAGCTAAGTTATCCACTCTTATTATTAGAAGTAAAGAAAGGAATTGTTTTTTTAGTTCTTAGATAACTCCTTATTTTAAAATCGAAGTTTTAATAAGAAGTATTATACCTAATTAGAATAAGAAGATTATGGCCGTCCTGGATTCAGGAGTAATGACCAATATTATGAGCGATTAGTATATTAAGGAGAATAACCTGTAAGTAATAAGGACGATAGTCATAATATAGACCCTGACCCTAAAAGTGAGTAGACGAGCTTAATTTAATAGCGGTGTTATAAGCCACGTATAGGTTAGGGAACATAAGATCCCTATAAGCTTCTTTATAGTATTAAAAACGAAGATAAGTATTACGAAAACCTCCTTATTTAGAGGACTATTCTCAATTACGGGATAGCTTACTTAGGAATATATTAACGACCTAATTAGGGTAGTCCTTAGAATTAGAGATACTCATATTCATATTCCTATGGGGTTTACGTAATTAGGAATTAAAGGAGGAATGGAGTTCTACTTCCCTAACTAATAGAATTACTAAGTAACTCTAAAAGAATAGGAAAACTAGAGTTTAATAATAAAATTAGTGAGTTTACTGGGGGAAAAGAATGGATTAACCTTAATTAGAATATTCCCGACCTAGAGGAAGGTGATAGAGTTTTGTATAACATAGACGAAGATACGGTAATCTCGGTTTTAGTGGTGTTAGCTCACTAAGAGTTCTAGCCACTAATCGATACTATTTGTACTACTATGTGTATTATAGGTAAATATCCCGATAATTGTAAGGGTTATAAAATAGTAGGGACGATAAAAGTAACGCTGGATTAGGTTCTAATAGTGAAAATCCTCTTAAGTGAAGTGATTATAAGGAAGGAAACCCGAAAGTGAGATTAGTGTAAATATAAGATTAATAAAATGCTAATTAGCCTTTTCTGCTTGTACTACGCCTTTGAAAAAAAATAGAAGAGATGGGAAGTTAAGAAGTTTGGAATTCTAGAAAAGTCCGAACTTAATTAGTTAACCACTATTATTGTTATGATGTATAAACGTAAGGATTAGAAGATTTTGTTTATTGACGACGTTCTACTAAATGGGACGACGCTTAATAGTGACCCCCTTTGGAAAGTTAAAAAGATGGAAGTAGTTGGAGTGTAGTTAAGAAAGGAAGTTGGTAGGTTTATAGGTCTGATTACCCTGAGATTCGCTAAAATAAAGTTAGGATTACACCTTATAAATAAGAGGAAGGTAACCATTCTATAGAAGTGCCCGCACCTTAGATAAGCTGAGAAGGACTTATTAGAAGTGATCCTACTAAATAGGGAAATGGTCCTTGTGTAGAACTGGACTTATATAAATAGGGTTAACCCCCTCGTAGCCCTACTTTAAGAGATATGAATTATCTTATATAGTACTTAGTAAGTGAAAGGTATCCTAATCCCATTAGTGATTTAAGATATAGTATTAGAGATGTTTTAAGATTGGATTAGGTGGGGAATACTTAAAGAAGGTTACACTGTGTATAGAAATCCATAGTTCTTAGTTAAAAAGAAGGACGGGAAATACTAGCTTATTAATTCGGTTACTAAGTTAAATAGTATTATTATCCGAGATGTGTTTATTCCCCTTAACGTAGACTCTTTTGCGGAAAAATATAGTGGGTATTAACTCTTTTTTGTATTAGACTTCTTTTCTGGATATAATTAGGTCCCCCTCGACCCGGCTAATAGAGATTATACTACGTTTATAACTTTATTGGGACTTCTCTGATTTTGTTTTTTATTAATGGGATGGATTAATTTGGTAGTGTATTTTTAGTGGATTATAATAAGAATTTTATATAATCTTATCTTATATTATTATAAGGTTTTCCTAAACGATATTGTTATTAAGGGCCTAATTTTGTGGTACAACGAAGAAGAGATTACTTTTATTCTCGGTATATGGTGATTTGTTTATGAATATTTAACTAATATCGATAAGGTCCTAGTTAACTTCGAGCTTTTGGGATATACTATGTTAGCCGAAAAATCGTAATGGGCGTAGGAAGTAGTGGTGATTTTAGGGTATTTATGCGGATACGATGGCCGTTAACCTGATTAGGCTAAAATTCGAAAGATCCAGGAATGGGCAAAGTGTACTAGTATTATAGAGGTTAAATTGTTTCTCGGAATTGTTACCTTTTATTGTGTATGGGTAGAAGATTTTGCGATAAAAGTATGGCTATTATATGACCTCCTCCGGAAAGGTGTATTGTTTATGTAGGGACGTATTTAATAGTAAGTTATGGATATTCTAAAGACTACTTTAATAACCTCCCCTATCCTAATTAAATTAAATTATGGCCCCGAAGTTGGATAAATTATTATTTATATTGATGCTAGTTTACTTAGGTAGGGTATAGTATTATGTTAACTCGTTAATAGTTGAAGGGTAGTGGCCTGGTTTAAAAGTGGTATATGGAGAGGTGTAGAGTTGAAATATAACTTTGGTAAGCTAAAATTATGGGTTATTCTTATAATACTAAAAAAGTTCCGAATGTATATTTATAGTGTATATTTTACTCTCGAAACTAACACCGAAATCCTTATCGGGTAATTAAACGGAGGGGTAAGTAATTTACCCAGAGTATTATTAATAAGATGAATCGCTTAGATTCGCTTTTTCGACTTTAATATTAAATATGTACTTAGTAAAAAGAACACTATAGTTAACAGCCTATTACGTAAACTTCCTAGACCCTCTAATTAGGCCGAATACAAAGACCCTGAACGATTAGAGGAATTCATTAATACGCAGATTTACCTGTCCACAGCTTACACCTCCTAGTACCTGTGATCTACGTCTCTGGTTATTCCGTTAAATTCACCACTTTTCTTAATACCCAGAAATTAATTAGACCCTAATTAGACCTAGTTACTTAAAACATAATAGATTGTTTATTATTTAAGAACCCTTTTTTGACCGGATAGTGTAATACCGGCCGGTTTTTATAAATTTAAGAATAAGGCTTAGTTGTATATATACTATGATGGCTACTTTTTCCGTTAATTAACCCGCTAATACCCGACCCTACGATGAGTTATTAATAATGGGGAGCTTTAACGGGACCTAATTAGGTAAACTTATGTGGAATTAGGTTATAGGAGATAAGATATGATGTTTAATAAAGTTTTTAAGAACTACTTTTAGTAGGGAACTTATAATTCCATTAAATACGAAGTGGTTATGTACTTAATTTATTAAATAGCTTAACCCGGCCGTTAAAATAATTAATATATTATAATAATACTTATGGGATTGCCCTAGTTAAGGATTTTATTTGATGTATAATGGATTAGTAAATAGGCCCTGATCGAGGTAAGAAATTAGTTTATAGGTTAGTCCGAAGCCCGTTAGGTGCTTTCCGTATCCTTAAAAATAGTGGTGGATTTCTTATGGGAAGATATTATTTGTTAGTATAGGATTTACGGAGAAATTATTGTTAATGGAGGGTCTGAAAATAAGAGGGTGGTGGATAAGTTTAACTAAGTATATAGTTATTATAAGAAAGTGATCTTAGTTTATAATGCTAGGGTGAATGGGTTAGATGAGAAGGGATATTAGATGTTTATATATGCATTATTGACCTAGTTAGATGGAGGGAAGAAGAATTGGGGTATTATATTACTTATAGTACTATTTGTGGACTGAATATTAATTAAAGAGCTGACCAGATTTACGCCCTTCTACTTAGAATATAGTTACAAAGTTATTATACTAATTAAGATTAATACTCTTATATAGAGGATTTTGGATTAGGTAAATGTTTGTACACCTAATTAGGAGCTTTTAGTTTATATTAGAGTTTTCTAATAGTTGGATGAAAATAAAGAAGAAGTAGCTTTTTGTGTAGCCTAGATTAGATAACGATGAATAGATTAGTTTAATGAAGTATACAATAAGACTTTATAGTAACGATAGTTATAACCCGGAGATTTTGTTTTCGTTTATAATAAAAAACGAGTAATAAATAAGTTAAAGGAACGAAAAATACACTACTAATGGACAGGACCCCTCCGGATTAAGTTAGTATACCTAGAAGTTGGGTCGTATCAATTAGAAACGTTAGTTAAGGACGAAATAATTGTATACACTTATGGAGGTTATTACCTAAAGAGATTTATATAAATAAATGAAGGGTTATAGGAGTCGGAAAATCCATAATAAGCAAAAACAGCACTTTAAAATAAACTCCGATAGGTCCTCCCTAATTTCATAGATAATATAAACATAGTCGACGACGATGATAATAAACCTAATCTGATTATATTAAAATTATTTATAAAATTATAAGTAGAATAAGAAAAGTAGGAAAAGGATAAGGAAGAGTTAGAAAAAAATATAAAAGTATAGGAGTGATTGGGTAAATAGATAGTAATTAACCTAAAATTACTCATAAAAGTAGAAAAAGCGAAGTACTAGGATTTTATTAGAACAGAAGTCTGATTAGAAAGATTTGAATTAATGTTTTACTTTATTTAAAATTATTTGTTATTTAAAATATTTAAAATTTTATTAGGATTAGGGACGTATTTAGATAAGTGACCTAGGACGATAACCTAGATAACGTATTCATAACTACCTATACCCTAACATCTCCTTACATTTAGCTGTATTTCCTTGTTATTTAGGACCTAATTAGATACGTCTATTATTATTAATTAGATATCTCGGTGTATTTCCTGCATTTTACCATATTTTAACTACATCTCCCTTCATAAAACAACATAATAGAATATATAAATAAGATATAAATACCATAATATTACCTTCTCTTAATATTTAATATTATTTGGTGTCGTTTTCTAAATACTTTACCCCTAATTAAACGTTTATTTAGCTTTTTTTCATTTTATTTTTATATTTTATTGGAATTTATGAACTAAGTAAATGTATATAATATCGATATAGAAGTTGTTATAGTACTTTTTAGGAGAGAAAACCTTTTAATAAGGGACTAGTGGAAATATTTTAGGGATAAGAGAGTAGTATAACACTAACCCTTCCTTCTATTTTTTTCTTTTATTCCTCCACCTAATTAACCCGAATCCTCCCCTATTATATCCTTCTTTTTTACATATTAAGAACTATTACCGAAAAAAGTCATATCCAAAATCGATTTTATATAAAACCGTTTATACATTTATTTTTAAGATTTAGTAAGGGTAACGAGGTCTTTTTAAAAGTAGTACTTTGAGTTAACGGAGAAAATGTTTTTAAGAATAGCCGATCCAATTCCGCTACCCTCTATATAAAAAGAACTATTAGTAAACTGGGCATTGTACCCATACTACGCATAAAAAACGGGGTCGTAATAGTTGTAGACGGAGCTGGTTTCGTAGAATAAGTAATTAAAATAGGTGTTCTAGTATTCACTAGGAAAAAGAATGTATTCCTAGAAAAGAGTTATAACGGCGCCCTAATTAGGCCCGTAAAATAATATACACTAGTGCTCTTCGTAGTAATAATAAAGAACTATATTCTAACTATTAATTCCGTGGACAATAAGAGTAGCCCTAGTGTTTAGCTGACCATTAAGTTTCTAAGTGATAAGTTTAAAGTGATTATTATAAGAATACGAAATAAAAACCCGATGATTAAAGGTATTATTCTTAGAGTACTTTTTTATAATCGCCGAGGGATGAGATGCGGGGAGCGAGAATTAAAACCGTTAGGCTACCTTAGTATAAGTATCACTATGCTCAATGGTATTAGTAAACTAAACTTCGGTATAAAAATAACCGACGGGATCTTTAAGTTAATGCTAAACAAGGGAAATAGTGATTTAATACTCTAATTAGGTTTACTAAAAGTAGGAAATTAAAAAGGAATAATGTATAATGAGGTTTACGGGGGTGATAGTAATAAAGGAACTTTTGTTTTTTAGAGGATTGTAATTAAGTAACTAAGGAGCTTCTATAATAAGAGTTATTTAGTTATGCTTATAGTTAATGTCCTTTAGAGGTATACTATTAAGTTACAAAACACTAAATTAAATCGAAGAGCTAAGATTAGGGATATAGTAATAGTTATTATAAAAAAAAAAAAGGTGGAAGAAAAGGCGCCCTCTTATATTAGCTCTAAGGGTAATACTAATTTACTAAAGGACCTTCCGACTTAGCTGAGGAACCGTAATAGGCATCTGATTAGATGAAAAGGGACTAATTCACTTCTTTTTAACATACTTTTTTGTCGGAAGGAAGGGTACACAAAGTGACCTACCCTTCCCTTTTCAACTCATAAGACCACCTACCTTTCACTTAGAGTTACCCTTAGCTCTGATTCAGGAATTAACTCACTCTACGCTAATAAACAAATAACCCACCCCTTAACCCTCACCTTTTATCTTCTACTTCCCTATAATAAACCTAACCTAATTAGAAATAAGGCTTCCTTCTCAACCTATTTTATATAATTATTATTAACTTCTCTACTCTTTTTATTATACTACTTATATATAAGCATTATTATATCGGTTATCCCGAACTAAATTAATTTTTAGGATAATAATTATACTAGGACCCTTCTTCACAAGTTTATAGTTATAAGATTCGACCCTGCTCAATAATTTACGCCTAATCCGGTATAAAGAAGTGTTATAAAACCCAAAAATTCCTAATATGTATTACTAGTGATATTTCGATTACTCACCGGGGTTACGGATCCTAATAAGTAATACATAAACCTTGTGTACTCGTAAAATACACCTATATTAAACGATAAAACACTAGTTCCGGCTCCCTCGTAGCTTCCTACACAAAGTTCAGAAGTAATTATAACTCTACGAATACGATGAGTGGCTAGTTTTGATAACTAGGGACGGTGGATGGGTTAAGCCCCGAATATGGCTACCCGTATTCTTAAAGACTATTATAATATATAGGGGAATATTATACGAAGGGATTAACTCAAATACGGGGAAGTAGAAGTCGCTGTTACGATAACTCGGTGAGATTTAGAAGCCCTGGGTATTAACATCGAGATTACTATACAACCCTAGGGAAACGTACCCTTAACCCCTTAATAACTTGGACCGTGCTTTAACTAACTAAAAATACGTATCCACGAAACTAATTTAGTTTATTTTATTATAGTCCACGGTGGAAATCACTTTATAAACGTCTTCGTTAACTAAATTTCAGGTCGCACTTTCTGATTTAATAGTATATGGAGTACGGGGCTTTTGGAATAATGGTTTTTAATTGATATATACAACTTAACGTCGTAGTATTAAGTTATGGGTACCGGATTTGACCTAATCGGGGTTATTCGAGCAGTATTGGGCATCGTTAATACGGTCTAGTAGCCTGATAGTTATAGGTATAGTATCTTTATAGCGGAATAGTTTTGAGTTATTTTTCGAGAAAATTACAATGCGTTGTAGGTGGTATATTCCTGGACCCATTGCTCTGCCATTAACTGTGTTAGAGTTATGTACTAGAGATGGATTAGCTGGATTACCTAGGAGTTTTATAGTGTGGGGATAAATCATAGTCTTCGCAATAAACCTCACCAATCCATTAATAAATACACTACTACCACCAATAAAAAACCGAAGAAGGCCTCTAAGAAACCGCCTCCACTTAATTAACCTTAGAACACTAATAATAACCCATTATTAATCACTAACGATACTAATTCTAATACATCTTTAGGCTTATCTAACCTACTAAACGATTTACCTAATAAGCCCTTCTTCTTTTAGTTACTATAACCAGAGGTGACCCCGACGTCCCCTTACCTATACAACTTAACCACCTTAATATAAGTAACCCGAAGACGAGTATAGGACTATAAGGTTAATTAGGAGGTCCTCGTATACGAGTATAAAACTGAGTACTAAAAATAAAAAAAGGTCACAAAGATCAACCATAAAAAGATTACTAATTATACTAGGGAGGAGTTCATAAATAGGATTGATAACCCGTACTAATTTATAGTATACTAAATAAGAACCTAAGAGCTGTTCCTTAAACCCACTAAACTTAATTAATAATAAAGACATAACCGGAACGATGCGGCGGTGTATTAGAATAAAGTAGTAGTAGTAGAGAAAGCGGAAAGGGAATATTAGAAGAGGTTAGAGGAACTACCTAAGGAAGGCCAGAGGTACGGTCTTCACAATTAATACACCTAATTAGGTCTTATGTATACTAGTTTCCTTTTTTTTTTATTTAGTTTACCCGTTTATAGGATTATCTTAGTACACTAGAGCTTAGAACTAAAATAAGGGGATAATTGAAACTGGGTAGGGGAAGTGTGCAGCTTATTTTCGGGATAATGGTTAGGGCACGGCGACGACGACCCCTTATAAGGAGAGATTTTCTTTTAGTATTTTAGACCTAATTAGGCCTTTATATATAACACAATATACACCTCGGGGGAACCTCCTCAATAAGAATATTTACTCGTTTTACCCATTTTTATTATTAACGTTATTATCGTGATCATGGTATACAATACTTTATACAGAGGTCGGTTTACTATTAAGTAATAAGGTAACCTAGTCTCGGATACGCTTTTCTTGGCTTTTTGAGCTTATTCTAGACCTAATTAGGTCTAGAATACTCGATTCCCCTTGAAAGCAGCGTCCCTAAGGCTATTCGGTACGAGTTAGTCACCTCTTCGGACCCGTGACGAGAGGTGTGCGACTTGTGGTTAGTAGAGTGTGTGTGTTGTTATTCGTACAATATATGCTGTTCACTGCATCCCCCGCTCCGTTTCATTACACATCTAAGTTAAAAAAGAAGTACGAAGAGAAGGTATGAGTAGTCCTCCAGCACCTAATAAAGGCTGGACTACGATTAGACCCTAAGAAGTGTACCTTTTTAGTTAAAACCGTGAAGTATATCGGGTTTATTGTTATTGTTAAAAAAGGGATCTTATGTGACCCCGAGAAGTTAAGAGCTATTACTAAGTAGTTGCCCCTTAGAACTATAAAGGGGGTTAGAAGTTTCCTTGGGTTTACGAATTATTATTATATTTTTATACCTAATTATACTATTATTATTAAGCCCCTTACGAGGTTTACGAAGAAGTCGGCTGTGTTCTACTGGGGACTTAGTTAAGAAGAAGGATTCCAGGAGCTTAAGCGGTTATTTAGTATAAAACTGGTGTTTTACTGCTTTAACCCTAAAGGAAAGATAATAGTGGAGATAGACTATTCAGGGTTTACCTTGGGCGGTACCCTTATATAAGAAGATTCCGATGGGTATCAGTACCCTATTACGTTCTACTCATAGAAGTTATTGTTAACTAAGTATAATTACCCTATTTATAATAAGGAATTACTCAGCGTATTTGTGTGTCTTAGGGCTTAGAGAGTAGAACTATGAAGTGTAGGCAACTTTAAGATTTTTACGGATTATAAAAGTTTTAAATACTTTATGACGAAGTAGCGCCTCACTAAGAGGTAGAGTTGGTGGGTAGAAGAGTTAACTTAATACGATTTTTATTTAGAGTATTAACTAGGAAAGGAAGTAATAGTCCCCGATGCCCTTTCTCGGAGGGAGTAGGACGCCCCCCAGGGCTAGGATGATAAGAGAGAATAGGGATATATACTTTAGTTAATACTTAACTATGCTATCCTAAAGGAAGGAACTGGTGCCCCCCAGGTGGGCCGCACTATAAACGATTTACTAATACTCTTATATATAATAGTATTTGTGAATAATAGTGAGTTATAAATACTTTGGGATTAGATTATTGAAGAAGATAGATTATACCGCTGAGTTTACGAGGTAGTGAAGTAGGGATAATGTAGTTTCCCACTAGAGTTATAGTTAAAGGTCTAGATTACGGAATGTGTAATTAATAAGTAGTAGAGGTTAATGTTTTGGGATAAAATATGGGTTCTTAGAGGAAAAAATAATAACGACCCTTTAAGCCTACTATGGATAAGGGTTATATAGGAGTGCCACGATTTTAGTACTAGTGGTCACCTGGGGTGTAATAGCATATTCGAGATTATAAGCCGACGCTTTTACTGGCCGGGGTACTCCTAGATAGTTAGAAGGTTTACGAGGAACTGCTATGTATATAATGGTATTTATATTTGGAGGTAAGTTAAGAAGGGGTTACTTAAGCCCTTATTCGTCCCCCTCTAGATAAGTAGTAACCTATTAATGGATTTCATTACTGATCTATTACTAATAAAAGAGAAGAAGTCCTATTATATATGGGTTATAGTTAATTAGCTAAGTAAAACGCTAACACTAAAAGAAATAGAGATTATGAACACGGTATTTTATGCCCAGTGGTTCCTCTATAGCTACTACCGTTTCTATAGGATACCTTAGTTAATTATAAATAATAGAGGGTTAAACTAGGTTAATGACTTTTAGTGGGAGTTCTATAGGTTAACCGGTGTTACTTAACTACTAAACACCACCTATTACTCATAAACCGATGGGGGAATAGAGTGTATAAACTAGGAGGTTTAAGTTATTTTACGGGCTTATGTTACCTAGGCCTAGGATAATTAGGGAGGGTTATTTCCTATAATATAGTTAGCCCTATGGAATAGAATTAGTTTAATAATTAGTATTTCTCCGTTTTTTATAGAATACGGGTACTACGTCGACCCGTTACTAGTTATAAAAAAAATAGTAAGGGACCACTTAATTATAGAAAAGTGGTTATGGATGAACTAGTGGCCAAAATAAAGGACGTTATAGTATTTACTTAGGTTATAATAACCTTAACGTAATAGTATTACGAATTAAGTATTAACCGTTACCGGTTATTAGTAGATGAGTACTGGGTGGGTAGTAAAATCTGGTTTAACGTTGTAAACTATAAGTCCCCGTACTCGAATAAGAAGTTTGTATAGTTATACTATTAATACTAAGTTACTAAGGTGGTGAGTATGTACGTAATAGAGTTAAATATGCTAGGAGGGATTTACCTATAATTCCACGTGGATGTTCTCCGGAGGTCAGCTGGTGACCCCCTCCTAGGCCAAATTTAGTTGGATTACTAGTCGTTACTTATTAGGGAAGTAGATAGTGAGGATAAGTGGTAAATAGAGGAGATTGTAACGGTCCAAGCACGTATATTGCAACTAGTTATGGCGATTACTATGAGTATCTTTAAGATAAGGAGAAAGGAAGGAAAAGTCTGTTACCCTATAAATCCGTTGGATTCTGATTAGGTCTGCTTGGGCCTGGTTAGGCTTAGTAAGTAGTGGTTAGTGTTAGATATGGCTGAGTGGTTCCGAGGTCTCTGATTGGGTTTTGGTTTATGATAATTACCCCCTTTTTCCCTTCCCTTCCTAAGGGATATTCCCGTGATTGGCCTTGTAATGGTCCAAGGCTATTGTATCCGCTAGTATATTTACTGGCTCCTAGGTGAGTTGGGTATAGTCCTTTTATTTTACTAAGACCTTTTATTTGCCCCGTACTTTCCGTGTATTGCGGATCTCCTTAACTTTAAACTCCTCCCCATTAGTTATTAGTATTGTAGGTGGTTAGGTGTTATTATAGTTTTGTAATAATAATGGATTAATTTTAGTGTACTTAATTAGGTTTATATGGAAGATGTTATAGATTTTTAGTGGTATATTTAGTTGGTAAGTGTAGGATTTAACTAGTTTGAGGATAGTGTACTTTGTGTTAACTTAGTTAAGTTTTTTTGATGGTCGATTAGATTAGATATTCCGTAACCTTAACTAAACCTTATTCTTAAGTTTGAACTAATTAGATGGTTGGTGCTTTGTGTTTGTGGTAATTTTTTGTTTTTTTTGTGTTACTGTTATCGTTATCTAAGTCCACTTAGAGGTGTCCTTTAGTTTTTGGATTAGAGCCTCTGTTCTTATTATAGGGGTTTTGTTGTTATTCCGTAGGGGTTCTTTTACTCTAATTAGGTTTAAGTTATACTTATGAGTAATAAAGAACGAGCTGAGTCTTATTAACGAGGTGACCTGGTTATTAATAGTTATTATTATTATTAGGAGTAGTTTGTCCTAATTGTCCTGAGTATACGTTGTGTATACTTTAAGATAAGTTTCTATTACTTAGTTTACCCTTTTCGTAGCTCCGTCTATTTCTAGGTGGAACGCTATAAAAAGTCTCTATTTAATCCATAGTAATTAGTAGAGTTGTTTTTATATAAGATTTATAAACTATGGTCCTTTATTTAATATAATTATATAAGGTATCCTATGGTGCTTAATTAGACCTCGAATTAGTTAGTCTATTATTATATCCATTATGATATCCTTTAATAACTCGAAGATTACGTTCTTTAATAGATGATCGGTCACTACTATGATGTTCATAGCCCTATCGTAGTGGGAAGGGGGTAGTCCTGTTATAAAGTCGATAGAGACCTCTGCCCAGATCCGTCCAGGGATAAGCAGAGGCTTTAATAGGCCCCTCTTTTTGTTGCACTATACGTTTCCTTGTCCATAAACGTCGTAGTTCCTTATAAATCTTCGGATATCCTGGGATAGGCCTGGTTAGTGGAACTGGTGGCTGATTAGGGCTTTTAAAGTGTCCCTCCCCGGATATCCTGTTAACGTGGAGTCGTAGAACCTTTGGATTAAACCCGTCCTTAAGGGTTCGTAATATGGAATCCAGATTTTGTCCCTTTATAATAGTTTTTTATTATCGTCGATCGTATATTCTAATAGTATTATCGGTAACTTCTATTATGAGGGAAGTTGTTGGTCTCCTCTTTGTATTGTTCCCCTAATTAGTTAGTATTGGTTATTCTGGTTTAAGGTTTTATCCTATTGGGAGTGTAATGGCTCTTTTTTAAAAGGGTTTAAGGGGGGTTCCGTTTTATCTAGGCTAGGGTCGTCGGTCTGATCCATGTCTCCGGGGGAGTCTTTTGTATTAGACTTATCCCTCTCTGCTTGCCCTAATTGGGCCTGCACTTTTCTGATTATTGCTGCGTTGTTGACTCGTAATGCGTTAATCCTGTTCTTTAGGAGTTTAATTTTCCGACCCTTTAACTTGTTGTCCTATAGGGTACTAGGGATATCCTGTTTGCGTTTCGATAGTGTATTAGGAATTATTGCTTTTTTACTAGGTTTGAATTGGATAGTGAAGTTGTAATGGGATAGTAATTCTGATTACCTAATTTGATGTTTATTTAATTGTCTCTTTGTTATGAAGTACTTTAGATTTAGGTGATTAGTTAGGATAGTGAACTCTTTTATACTCCGTAGTTCTGAATCCTAGTGCTCTAAGTAGTGTATTATTACTAATAGTTTTTTATTGTGTATTGGGTAATTATACTCTTTAGGTAGGTTTTTGTGTGAAAAGAATACTATAGGTTTTAGGATCCCTTTGTTGTTATACTACGATAAGGCACCTCCTATTATATAATTAGACGAATCGGTCTCGAGTATTATAGTTCGATTAGGGTCCTAGTGAGCTAATATAGGTGCGCTGATTAGGAGCGTCTTTAGCTCCTTGAACGCTCTAGTGCACTCCTTGCTCTAAATGAATGGTATATCCCTTTTGGTTAAGGTTGTTAGGGGTTGTGTGATCCCCGAGAAGTTGGGTATTGAAACCGTGCAGGGGGAAATGCTTACGCTAAGCGGGTTTTTCCTTAGTCAGGCGCCAGCGAGCTATTTGAGAGAGGGGAACTGGGGACGCATTTCTAGCGGGGGACACAACAACGGACCATAAAACAACACATTACAGAACATCAGTAAGCATCGTTAGTTAGATAAACGTATTTAGAGCTCTTTTTACCCGTTCACTTGGATCATATACCATGAATAGTATAGAGGTTGCTTTACCACCGAGTAAACAAGGCCCTAATACTCACTAGTATCTACATTTAAGGCCGGAACCCCTTTTTGGCCCTGATTAGGTCTTAAGGTGTTTTTTTACTTAGATTATAGCTCTAGTTAAGTGGTTTTATATAAGTTAGTTACCCTTATAGACCCGGGACGGAGAGTGTACGACTTATGGTTAATAGAGTGTGTATATTGTATAATATAGTATATATTGTTTATTGTATCCCCCGCTCCGTTGCACTGGTGCTTTGTGGGCAAATTGAATACCCGATCTCCTTATTACTACGATACTATTATCCCCTCCCTAATTTTACTATGTAATACAATAAAGGTGTAATATTAATAGAACGATGAATATTCGGCTTAATTAGATAATTATAATAGTTTTAATGTGTTGAATATAGGTATACGAAGAACCCCGAAAAACCTTGGACTTAGCTAAAACACTGAGAAAAATGGTTAAGTAATACCTAAATGAGAAAAAGAAAGTGGACTATAACTGAACGACGATAGCTAAGGAGTTAAGTATAGGCCCATAAACCTAATTAGACCCTGTGAATGGATACTAAACCTAAGAAAAAGGAAAGAATAATATAAATGAATAGTAAGAATGATAATACGATTATGAATTATTTTAGGATTTATACTAAGGATTGTGTGGACCTTAAGTATTGTATAGAAGGTTGATATTTGAGTGGGTTAATTCAGATGCGATCCCTCGGCCTAATCAGCCATGTTCAAATAGAATGAATAAATTAAACAATTTCAGTAAATACGAAAGAATGGTTGTTAATTAGGAGCATAACATTACAAGTGGGATTACACTTCGCAGATCTTGCTCTCTTAGGACGGTTAATGAAATAGAGCGCCCTTCACCTTAGGGTATTCGGAAAAACAGTTATGTACTTCGGCTTAATTACTGTGTTTTTCGTTATTAAGATGGTAGTGATAATAGTGGGGGAAGTTGCTCGGTGGACTTTATTAGAACTGTGTTCCCCGATGTAAACTGACTCCCCCCCTATGGACGATCCCTTTTTATTTATTTAGTTTTTTTATGTTATAAAATAGTTAATTATATAGTATATCCGACCTAATTAGTTTAAATAACCTATAACGATGCTTATGGACCTTTCCGAATTATTCTAGAATATGTAACCCTGAGCATTTGAGATTTATGAGGATGGGGACACCTCGTAGGACGATATGCCCTTACCCTCCTGCGATGTCCCCGATGTTAAGGGTAAAAGGATCGACGAGTAACCTATTTTGTAAACTTTATTAAGCTCTGATTAGGCCTAGAGTATAGCCCCCTACGCTGAGCTAGTTGAAGCCCTTAAGGAGGTAACCGGTAATAAAAATAAAGGGGTAATTATTAAGATGCCCTAACCCAGAGCCCAAAGAGTACCTAAGTTTCGTGGTAATAATATCTCTAATTTTATAAAGAAGTTCGAAGTATAAGTTAATTTTGCTCACTTTTTTAATAAGGAAAAAACGAAAATACTATTTTAGTACTTTCTTAATGAATACCGATTAATTATTAAAGCCGAAACCTTGGGAACTACCTAGGTATCCACTAAGAAGTATATATTTAATACCTTTGGCTACTTGGATGAGGATTATACCCTTTGACTGAATAGATAACTTCGCTAGCTTAGCGAAGGAGGCCTGATCAGGGATAATAACCTTAAAGGAGTAGTAAAGCTCTTTAAGAAAGTCGAAAACATTAAGGCTAAAGCCCTCCTCTGGAATAAATTTATAATATCTAACTTTGAGCTTATTGAAATTATCGCTTACCGCTTCTCTAAGTCTACTATGATAAGTGTAGTAACTTAGATGGTAACGATTATGGCTTAACTCTTTGAGTATAGTGATTTTAGTAGGTATAAGATTAGTTTACTTATATAGATTAGCTAGGAATTCTGATACGGTAACGCCTTTAGAGATAGTACCGCTTTGGATAATAATGCTTGAGCTGTTAATACTATTTATACTGGTAACTCTAGCCCTGAGCGATTGTATAGCCCCTACTTTAGACGCCTAGCGACCCTGGACATTAAATACTAACTTGTTATAGTGAAGGAGGTGTTTGTTAAGGAATTAGTTAATGTTGACGACCTCGCCAATAAACTTAACGCCCTCCAGCTAGTTATTTAGGCCCTTGAGACTTGTCCGTAGATATCTGATCAGGCCTATGGGCCAGCCTGAGTTGCTTATATGGGCTACTAAGCGACTTATTCGTCGAATTGTCCCCCCCTTAGTTAGTAGTACTCTGGTGGATACTAGTAGAGCTTGTACTAGTAGTTATATAGTGCTCTGTGCTAGAATTTTAAATAACGAGGCCCGTTTAGCTTCTAGAAGCTTGGGTTTGTGCTTAGACCGCCGGATTGTTATTGGTATAATAGGTTTACGAGTTACCTATTCTGGAAGTACGCCCAGCTGTAAGAAGACGTCCGAGCCGGATTGATCACCTTTCACGGAGGAAGTTATTGATATGGTGACCTTTTGGAAGTTTAAGGGATAACTAATTAGGTTCCGGATATAATTATTTGGGATACTTAGCGTTATTATTAGTCTGATAGACCAGCATTAGTTATTTACCTGGTTAATTAGTAATTATTCCCAAAGGTTGTAGTGATGGTTAAGGAGGTTGTAGATAAGGGAATTAGTTGTCCCTATGCCCCCCAGGTCCAGACACCTCAGAGTATGCCTTCCCCAGCGATAGTAGGCTTCGTATTTGTATACCTGCCTACCCCTTAAATAACGGCGATAATTCTCATAACTATGGAGGTTAAGGCCTTTATAATTACTAGATCGGGCGGTAAAAGTATAGTGGTTTTTCTTCGATTAAAACACAGTGACCCTACCCAACTTTAGAAGATTATTCAGGGTGGAATCGCCAAACTAATCTCTAGGAAGGTTAGTTCAACTTTATTAAAATTATACGAATTAAAAATAGAAGAGGTTATTTAAATAATAGGGGATAACCCCCGTAACTAAACTCTGCCCATAACCCAGACCATTATAAACGTTGAGAGGACCGGAAAGCCTGCCCCTACACCTAATCGGGCATAGGAAGTTACCGACGACAATATAACTACTACTCAGGCTACTCTTAGGAAGTTTAGTAGTTCTATCTAAGTGCCTAACCACATCGTAATAAAAATCTAACCCGCATACCGTTTCCATATAACCAACCTTACTTAACACCTTTCCAACAAAACCCAAGCCAACAACATTTACCTACCCACACCCCAGGGCCTAATCAGTACTATTAACGACGCTATAAACCGAAAAATAACCATAAAGATTATCGATAAGTACAATAATAAGCCCAACAAAGCCCGGATTCCCGTCGTATATACTGCTAAGGTCAGCATTTTAGCCCCCCCTATTAGAAATGAGGAAAGGAATCGTTTTCCTAGTTCTTAAATAACTTTACACTTTAAGATCGAGGTCTCTATTGGTGGCTTTTCACCTAATTAGAACGAAAAGATTATAGTGATATTTAATTTAGGGGTAATAACTAATATCGTTAATAACTAGTATATTAAGGAGAACGACCTATTTTCGATAAAAATAATGGTTTTTATATAGACCCTAATACTAGAAGAGAATGGCCGCTCGAAGTTCGATGGAGGTGTTTATAGCCACGTTTAGATTAGAGATTATAAGGTTCCGACCAACTTCTTCGTAGTACCAGAGAACAGCATAAGCCTCGCTAACACTACCTTATTTAGAGGACCCTTTTCTATTACCAACTAAATTACTTAGGAGTATACGAATAACCTGATTAGGGCCGTAATTAGAATAAAAAACGCAACAATTCACATCCTAGTGGGTTTTATAAACCTTAGATTAGAAGGGGGAATAGAGTTCTATTTCCCCAATTAAAAAAACTACTAGGCTACCCTAAAGGAATAGGAAAACTGAATCCCAGTAATAATACTAGTGAGTTTACTAAGGGAATATATGACCCTAGCCCTAATTAGACCTACCTTAACCTAAAAGGTGGGGATAAAATTGTGTACGCCCTGGACGAAGATATGGTAACCGAGATCATGGTAATATTAGTAAAACCCAAACTCCAACTATTAATCGAGGTAATCTGTAAAACCGCGTAAGCAACTAGTAACCATTTATATAATTATAAAAACTATGAAATAAAGATGAAGACACTATATAAACCTAACTAGCTCCCGAAAGTTAACGTATTTTTAATTAAGGTAATAATAAAGAAGGAGGTCCACCGTAGAGATAAATGTTGGCGTAAGATCGATAAGCTGGTGGTTAGCCTCCTCCGACCATATTATGCTTTTGAGTAATAGTAGAAGTGATGATAAGCCCGACGAAATTAGGACCTTTTAATAGACCCTGCACCTGATTAGCTCGTCTTTGTTGTTGTTATAATGTATAAGAGAAAAGATTAGAAGATCCGGTTAGTTAACGATGAATTACCGGATAGTTTAATTCCGGAGGGAGACCCCTTGTAGAAGGTTAAGAAGATGAAGGTTATGGGACTGAAGATAAGATAATAAACTGGACGCTTTATAGGCCTGATTATTTTATGCTTTGCTGAAATGACCCTTGGGATGCATTTTATGGACGAGAGGAAAGTGGTGATTTTTTAGAAGTGCTTACACCTGTATTAGCCCAAAAAAGATTTGCTGGAAATAATCCTATTAAATAGAGAGATGGTGCTGGTGTGGGACTGGACTTATATGGGTAGCGTTAACCCCTTAGTGGCCTTACCATAGGAGATTAAGATGGTTCTATATAAGGTATAGTAAGTGAAGGGTATCCTAATCCCTGTAGTGCTATAAGACCATGTCCTAGAGATACTACGAAACTGGATTAGGTATAGGATACTCGAATAATTGTAGGCCGTGTATAAGAACCCTTGGTTTTTTGTTAAAAAGAAGGATAGTAATTATTAACTTATTAATTTTGTTATGAAGTTTAATGGTGTTATGATCCGAGATGTGTTTATCGCCCCTAATATAGACGTTTTTATGGAAGAATACGGTGGTTATTAACTCTTTTCGGTATTAGACTTCTTCTCGGGTTATAATCAGGTTCCCTTTAACCCAGTGAGCCGAGATTATACGACCTTCTCGACGCTTTTAAAGCTACTATGATTCTGTTTTTTATTAATGGGTTGGACTAATTTTGTAGTATACTTTTAACGGATTATAATAAGAATTTTATATAATCTTATCCCCTATTACTATAAAGCCTTCCTCGACGATATCACTATTAAAGGCCCTACCTCCTAATACAATAATAAAGAGATTACTTTGATCCTTGGTGTGTAGTGTTTTATATACGAATATTTAATTAATATTAATAAAGTTTTAGTTAACTTTAAATTAGTGGGGTATAAAATGGTAGCCGAGAAATCTTAATGGGTATAAGAAGTGGTAGTGATACTGGGCTATTTCTGCGGTTATAATGGCCGGGCACCTAATTAGGCCAAAACTCAGAAGATTATAGAATAGGTGACTTATTATATTATTGGGGACGTCCGGTCCTTTTTGGGTATTATTACGTTTTACTAATCCTAAGTTAAGAAGTTTACTAAAAAGGCGGCCCCTTTGTATGGGCTTTTACGGAAGAACGTATTATTCACTTAGGGATATATCTAATAATAAGCAATGGACATCCTAAAAAATACCCTAATAACATCTCCTATCCTAATTAAACTTAATTATAACCCTAAGGTTAGTTAAATTATTATTTGTACTAATGCTAGCTTAGTGGGCTAGGGAGTAGTACTTTGTTAATTAGTCGACGAGTATTATATAATTGCTTAGTATAAAAGTGGTATTTAGAAGGGTATTAAATTTAAGTATAACTTAGGTAAATTCGAATTAAGGGCTATTTTAATAGCTGTAAAGAAATTTAGGATATATATTTACGGTGTATAATTCACTTTAGAGATTAATGCCTAGGTCCTGATCGGTTAGTTGAACGGTGGGGTAAGTAATTTATTAGGTGCTCTACTTATATAATGGATTGTATAGATTCGGTTTTTTGATTTCGATATTAAATATTTACCTGGGAAAAAGAATATGGTAATAAATGGACTATTACGTAAACCTCTAGGTTCATCTAATTAGGCTGAATATGAAGACCCTAATAAGTTAAAAGAGTTCATCGATGTACAAATTTACTTAGTATTTACTTATGTATCCTAAGCTACCCGACCCGATACTACGTCTATTCCCTTAAACTCCCCTCTTTTTTCTATACCTCACAAATAACTTAGCCCTTATTAGACCTAGTTAAATGAGATACGATAAATTGTTTATTATTTAAATACCTTATTATAACCGGATAGAATTATAAAAGTAGTTTATTTGAGATTTAAGGCCTAGGTGTGGATGTTTATAATAAAGGGCGGCTACTTCTTCTGATGCTTAATTCGCTAATACCTAACCCCCCAATGAGTTATCGATAATAAAAAGCTCTGAAAAGATCTGATTAGATAAGTCCATAGAGAATTTAGTTATCGGGGACGTAATGTAATGTTTTAGTGGGTCTTTAAGTTTTATTTCTGGTAAGGGGTATAGGAGGATGTTAAGAAGTAAGTGGTTGAATGCCCGGCTTACTAGCTAGTCCGATTAGGCCGCTAAGATGACTAGTATATTACTATAATACTTATAGGGTTACCTTGGACCTGGATTTCACTTAATGTATAATGGATTGGTAAATGGGCCCTAATCGAGGTAAGGAATCACTTATTAGGCTGGCTGGAAGCCCATTAAACCCTCTCCGTAATATCTAAGGTTATCAGGAATTTCTTATGGGAAAACGTTATTTGTTACTATGGGGTTTATAGGATAATAATTATTGACGGAGGATTAGAGAATAAAGGGGTAATAGAAGACCTAAATTGGAAGTATAGCTTTTATCGGAAAATTATTTCGGTGTATAACGCTAAGGCCAACGGGTTTAATAAGAAAGGTCACTAGGTGCTTACCTATGCTCTTCTGACCTGGTTAAATAGAGGGAGAAAGAATTGGGGTATTATATTGTACACAGTATTGTTTATAAATTGAATAACTGTTAAAGGGTTAACTAGTTTTACGCCCTTTTATTTAGAAAACGGTTATGAAGTCGTTACTCTAATCGAGCTTAATACCCTTATATGGAGGATTTTGGACTGGAACGACGTTAATACGCCTGATTAGGAGTTTTTGGTGCGGATCCGTATATTCCAGTAATTGGACGAAGATAGGGAGGAAGCTACTATTCGCGTCACCAAAGTCCATTAACGGCGGATTAACCGATTTAATAATATATACATAAAAACCCTCCGGAAAGAGCGATTACAACTAAGAGATCTTATACTAGTTTATAATGAGAAATGAGTTATTAATAAGTTGAAGGAGTAAAAGATTCACTATTGATGGACTGGCCCTCTCCGGATTAGGGTTATACACTTAACGGCTTCTTTATACCACTTAGAGATGTTGGCTAGGGACGAAATAACGTAATGAATGTACAGAGGATACTGTTTTAAGAAGTTTGTATAATAAGATAGTGGGTTGTGGGAACTAGAAGACCCTTATTAGGTGAAGAATGAACTTTGCGATGAGTTGTGAGATGTTTTTCCGAGTTTACTAGACGGCTTAGGAGCCGATGACGACGATGATGCGCCTGATCAGGCCACTTCATAGCCCCTTACGAGATTATAAGTAGTATAAGCCTAATGGGTGGAGGAAAGAAAAGAACTGGAAAAGAATATTGAGATATGGGAATGGTTGGGTAAGAAGGTTATAGTCGACTTGTAACTACTGTTAGCGGCAGAAAAGGTATAATACTAGAGTTTTACTGGTACCGGGACCTGATTAGCTGATAGTAAACATGTTTTTTTTGTGTAATTGTTATAAAATTGTTACCTTTTTTTTTTTGAATTGTTATTTGAGTAACCAGATGCTTTGATATTGTGCACTGTTCCCTTATATTGGCCCCCCCCCCTAACATCTAACCAACATTTCCTTATATTTAACTTGCATTTAACTGTATTTTGCTTATATCGTAGCCCTGATCAGCTGCATCTGGCTGCATTTCCTTATATTTTCTGTGCATCGAGTTGTATTGTGGTAACGTTTTGCTGATATGGGGCGATATTACTATGTATTTCCTTAGCATTTTCTTATATTTCGAAGATGTGTTAGTGGTATTCAACATTGTTTTTGAATACTTAAATAAGTATTTTACCTTTGATTAGAGTTTGTTTATTATGTTTTTTTTGTTTTTCGTTGTTTATATTGAAGAAAAACTCATAATGTTTGTTGTAGTGATGGATAAAAAGCCCTTTTTTTTAAGACCCTTAGAAGTGCTTTAAGGACGAGAAGTACCCTAACTCGAAGACTAGTGCTCTGCTTCCTATCCTGACTAGTATATATAGGCCCGATTAGGGCTAGTCCGAATACTCTATGTCCTTTAGAGTTACGAACCACTTATTATCGCTGAATAATGTTAGCTGTAGGATGGATTAGGCCTTCCTATAACTGTGTTCCTACTGTTACTCCGCTTTTATTATAATTATATTCTCCTAAAAATAGTGTTATAAATTAATTGTTGGGGTATTATTGGGGATAACCGATTAACTAATTTTATTATGAACACTTTTATTGGGTAGCTGAGCACCGTAACTGTATATCGCATAGAAATTAGGGTTATAGTAATAGTAATGGGTTTTAATTTCGTAAAAAAGGTAGTTAAAGTAAGTGTTATTGTATTCGCTAAGTAAAAGTATATACTCCTAAAAAGGAGTTATAATAGTATTATAATTAGGATTAGTGAGTAATATATACTACCGTTCCTTATAATAATAGTAAGGAATATAGTTTTGACCACTAATCGCATAGACAGTAAGAGTTACACCAACGTTCAGCCAGCCTCTAAACTTCTATTCTAAAAATTTAAAGTATTTTTAGTGGGTTAATAATATAAAAACCCGACGGTGAAATATATTATTAGGATTGTATTTATGTATAATTAGGCTTAGATGAGAAGTGGGAAGGGCTTATTAAAATCGTTAAGCTACTTTAGTATAAGTATTACTATGCTCAATAGTATTGATAAACTAGACCTTATAATATAATAACCCGATAAGTGGTTTAAGATGGGCCTAAATAAGAGAAGCTGAGATCTGTAACTCTAATTAACCCTAAAAGAAGAAAAAACTATAAAATAGGAGGACCTATAATAAGGTTGGTGTTATTAATGGTGATGTACTGGCTACTCTTTAGGTGGGGGTAATTGAGAAACCATGGAGTCTCAGGGCTCGGAGTAGTGCATTTATATTTATGATTGATTTCCTTAGGAGGTATTGTGATCGTTTAATTAGGTCTAAAAGTAAGGAATTAGGGATATAATAATAGAAATTAATAAGAGGTAGTTAAGGTTGTTATTAACTAAGAAGAAGTAGATCTGAGAAGGAGAAAAAGGGCTCTTTTATAACGAGCTGATATAGGGAGCTTATAACCCGGATTCAGTAATAGCCAGAAAAAGGAAGGAATAGCTGGTCTAATAAAGATTAAAATGAGTTACTGCACCTACTCCACCAGAAAAGAAAAGTAACACAATAATTAGCCCCCCCTACCTTCCTAATAACCATGTACTTACCTTAATATACCGATTGGATGAATAAAAACGATCCGTAGGGTAGTGTTTTATTGCTAATTGATATTCTCGTATTGGTCTAAGACGTAATTTTAATTTACTCCTTTAATTTTCTATTACCCGGACCTTATAAATAATGACCTACCCTCCTTCCTTTGTACACTTGGAGCTCTTTTTCCGATGTCCTTAGCCCTGATTAGGTTTAGCGCTTTCCTGCTGAACTCTTTTTATTTTTGAACGATCCTTTTACTTCTCTTATTTTGATTAGTGGCTGAACTACGTAATTATATAAACGTTATTATACTACTGCTTTTTTTTTTTTGGTTAGGTTTAGTTGTGATACTCTTTTTATAATAATTGTGATACTCCTTTTATAATAGGAATGACCGGAATTATAATTATCCCTACGAAATAAGTGAACATCTGGGATACTTAATATATATAAAACCACTTAAATGTTTATATTATTATGGGTAGTGTTATTAATTACTAATATATACTTAATTAAGTGTAGGGCGATGTTAAATAAGTAGAAGACTCTATTTTTAAGGTGCTAAATAATACGAGATTATTTGGCCTGATATTTGACCTAGGTACTGGATATATGAACCCGAGGTGGCCAGTAGGTACCCCGATGCTTAATAATAAGTTAAACCTTATATTATAATAGTATTCGCCGATGAGTATTATAATAATAATAGAACTCCGGGCTTGTTATGTTGTTGGTTTTGTAATTGATGGTAATTAGGATTTCTGGAGTTATATTAAGTCCGATGGTATTTTAAAAGACCTCTTTAATGCTTAGGGTTTTATATAGTAGTAGAAGTGGTTTAAGATGGGCTTAGTTGAAGTAGTTATTGTGTTAGTGAGATGGGACCTAGAAAAGGCTGGCGTTATAATTTATTCGACTTTATGGCCCTGGGGAAATATGCTTTTTAAGCTAGAACGACTCGGCCCGTATATTAACTACACTAAATTTAAACTCCGTAAAACTAATTTAATTTACTTTGTTATGGTCCACGATGGTAATCACTTTACTAGTGTTTTCGTAAATTAGATTATGGGATGTGTACTTTGGTATGATAGTTTGTGGAGTATGGGTTCCTTTGAGTAGCATTTTATGATCGATATACATAACCTTCTCTTTTGGTATAAGGTTATAGGTGCTCCTGAGACCCTGATTAGGTGTATTTGTGTAAGTACGGCTATAACTGATGGCCCTTAATAGCTTAACGGCTGGGGGTACAGTATTTATATAGTAGAATGGTTCCGTATTATCTTTTATGAGAACGTAGTATCCCATAAATTGGCTTTTTCTTAGACCTCTTAGTGATTGAATACCCAGAGGTTGATTGTGTATTGTTGATGGGTTAATTGGATTATATAAGAGTTTTGCAATTACCCTAGAGGAGGTTTATTATATCCGAAACCCCGTAAAGCTTATATTGTGTGGACCACTAAGTAGGCTATGGAGGACATAGCGGTTTTGCTCAATAATAATAATAACGATATTATATTTGTAGAAGGTAAACCTAATTAGACCTTTAGGAAGGATAAGCCGAGATAGTGACCCTTAAAACCTATTATATTACTTATAACCCGATCATTAACACCTCCCGAGTACCTTTACAATACCGGTGTCCTAAGTAACATCGTGTATAATACACTTTATAATTATAAAAATGAGTAGTAATACTTTATATGAGGTTATTAACACCTAATTAGACAACGCAATAAGGTGGCCGTTGTAAATCTTTAATTAGTTACAGCTTATAAAGAGGACGAGGTTGCTAAGCGGGTGGACGACCCTTACGAGTTCGTAGTAATACGTATAGGAGCATAGGAGCCCTTCCTTGCCCCTACTCGGCCTAATAGCTGGTAAGGATATAATTGTGAAGACGAGAAGCGTCGTTAAAGAGAGACACAGGAGAAAGAGGAGCAAGAGGCCATACATAAAGCAAAGATCGAGGAGGGGCTCAGCGGTTCGTAGTGCTATAGTTTACACCACCAATGGACCTAATTAGGCTTTTATTCGTATAGTCTAGTTATTTCCTTCATTTCCCTTCCTGCACGTTGTTTATTATTTTAGTACATAGGAGTTTGGAGTTAAGATAAGGGGATAATTAAAACCGTGTAAGGGGAAATGTTTACGCTAAGTGGGTTTTTCCTTAGTTAGGCGCCAACGAGCTATTTGAGAGAGGGGAACTGGGGATGCATTTCTAGTGGGGGACATAATAACGGACTATAAAACAACATATTATAGAACGTTAATAAGTATCGTTAGTTAGATAGACGTATTTAGAGCTTTTTTTACCCGTTCACTTAGATTATATACTATAAATAATACGGAGGTTACTTTACCACCGAGTAAATAAAGTCCTAATACTCACTAGTGTTTACATCTAAGGCCGGAACTCCTTTTTAGCCCTAATTAGGTTTTGAGGTGTCTCCTTACCTAAATTATAGTTTTAGTTAAGCGGTTTCGTACGAGTTAATCACTTTCACGGACCCGGGACGGAGGGTATACGACCTGTGGTCAGTAGAGTGTGTGCGTTGTACGATATAGCACATACTGTTCACTGCATCCCCCGCTCCGTTGTAGTATAAACTGCTGGTAGTAGTTGGTAAAACCGACGAACCCACGGACTCCTCGTACTAATCGGGGCACTTCCTATCCCTGGATTGCCTTAATTTTCTTAGGGTCTATGCGAATTCCCTTACTAGTATTAATAATAAACCCTAAATACTTGATGCTCTTAGCTTCGAATTCGTACTTATTGATATCCATATGTAGGCTTATAGCGCTTAGGTGCTCGAGGACCTTCTTGACCTTCTCTTTATGATTAGAGAGGGAGCTGTCCGAATAAATTAGGACATCGTCGATATAAGCTGAGTAGAACTCATCTAAGAAGTTTCGTAGGGTGTGGTTAATATATTGTTGGAACGTCGTGGGGGTTTTAGTTAAACTAAAGGGGGTAATTATCTATTCGTATAACCTATACCTCGTTTTAAACGCTGTTTTCTATTTATCTCCTTTTTTAACCCGGATCTTATGAAACGTAGTGATAATATCCAACTTTGTTAACCACTTCGCTTTTGTTAGTGCCCTTAGGGTCTCGTTAATTAGGGGTAAGGGGTATTAGTCCTTTTTTGTAATGGTGTTAAGGGTATAGTAATCGACGTAGAACTATAACCCTCCTCTAGGCTTCTGGATAAATAAAACGGGCGATGATACAGGGGAGCTACTAGCTCTAATAAACCCTTTATCTAATAGTTCTATAAGGGTTCGGCGTAGTATAATTAACTCTTCCCTTAATATGCTATATAGAGGTCCCTAGGTCACTGGTTTGTTTTGACCGTAGGAGTTCTTCTTAATAGGGATAGTATAGTCGACGTTCTTCTGGTATGGTGGTAGTTAATTAGCTTTATCTCGGTTAAAGATATATAGAAACTTATGGTAATGCGTAGGGAGTTTCGTCCTCGGGTTTATCTTTATTTTTAGTGTTAAGGCCTTCTCGATATCGACTAAATTTACGGAGAACGTGTTTAGGGTGGATGTGCTAAGAGGGGTCTCTCTTCTCTTCTGTGCCCGCCTGATTAGGGCTGAGAATACCGATTTAGTTTATTATTAGATTGGGAACTTTGGATTTTACTGGGCCTGACCCGGTTTCTTTTTTATTACTTAGTGGTCTACGATACTTATATGTAGAGTGCTTTGCGCTGGGTAAACCGTAACGTTATCGTTAATTATTTAGGACCTTCTAAGGATAACGTTATTTTTTTAGTTAGGAATAATATAAAAGAATAATTGGTGTTATTTATAGTTATTAATATTGATATTAGTGTAAGTGATATAATGGATTATATTAGGAATTGTAATGGTGATTTATATTAAGTTCCGAGGTGTAATACTAATATGTAGTAAGTGGAGTTTTTTAGCGAAGGCGTCGCTGATTAGGGCGTATATTAAATACCCTGTATTAATAAGGGTAATTGTGTAGTGTATCCCATTAATCCCGATATTGACGTAAAATGGGTTATAATTTATACTCTTTTTAATAACCTTTTATTCCTCCATAATTTATTCCTCCTAATGACGACTTTCACTAAGAGTTACTCTTTTCCCAAGTCCTTAGAGTCCTAATTAAAGTTATTATCCATTTCACTCTTTTCCTTAGTTTTTCCCTTAGAAGTTTTGGTTTTTTTTGTTTTTTTTTGATCCTCAGGGTATTACTATTATATGTGCCCTTTTTTATTGTAGTTGTAACATTTACGAGCTTCCTCTTGGTTGGTTGTTTACGGACTTTTTTGTCCTTGGTTAGTTTGTTTGCCTTTGTAGGTTCCTACTTTATTTAATTAGGTTAGGGGGACTTTAATTGATTGTTTTGTTTCCGAGGGGACTTAGTTTTTGTTTGGTTAGGGGTTAGTGATCTCCTACGCCGACGTTTACGGCGAGCTTAATAGGATTCGCTATCCAATTCTAAGCTTATATTTAGGAGTATCTGGGTGTATATAATATATGTCGTTGGTTTATTGATTATGCTGATAAGGGGGGCTCTTATTATGGTGTTTAAGGCTTTTTTGAGGTAGTTGATCCTTATAACGTTTAATTAGTATTCTCCTCTTACTTTTACAAGCTCCTTTTCAAATTTGGGGAGGAAGTAAGTGAAACTCTTGTTCTCTTTTTGTTGTATAGTCCTTAGTTGGTCGAGGGCTCGTACTTCTATATTAGGGTCCGCGTAATAATCCTTTAAGTATTCTATGAATTTATCCAGGTTTTTCGACCCATTGGCCCCTCCTTACGCATAATAGGTGTTCGTTATGGTTTATACGGTGTTTTCTAGCCTGGAGTAGATATAGGTGAATACAGTTAACTCTAAACCAAAGGCTTTTTTATTTACACTTATTTTCCCTCCCATCTCGAAGTATTATTATTAAAACTTTTTATGTAATCTATTAAACTTTGGTGGGTTAGGAATTTAATGTTTAGTTTATCTTAGAGGTGGTATATAGGCCTAATCGGGGGGAATCGGTGTTATAAAGGGTATTGGGGACTAGTTTATCGTCGATGTCGGGTACCTGGGTTCTACTAGGGCTTCTTATAATAGTCGAATTTGCTCTCGTTAAGTCTTTTATTCGATTACTTAAGCGGTCCACATCTCCTATAGTTGGGTTATAAGTTGTTTAATTAGTTATACTAATTATTATGGGTTTCCAGATAGTTTAGTGTTACCTTTTATTGTTGTGTGGTTATCGCTTATCCTGGTGTTTTACGTTCAATAGTGACCATAATATACTTAATAATATGGTCGAGGTACTCTACTACGAATACATATACGCGTCGTTTTAAGTTTATGATAACCTTTAAGTCTAATTAGGTTATACTAATCAGTTTTAGATGTTCAGGGACTCCTCAGGTTAACCCATCTAGAACTTCTTACTACTTTCATATAAATCGTGGGCTTTTATACTAGGTGTTCAATTAATTACCTTTGATGATCTTAAAGATAATGTAATGGTCCAAGCACGTATATTATAACTAGTTATAGCGACTACTATGAGTATCTTTAAGATAAGGAGAAAGGAAGGAAAAGTCTGCTGCCCCACAAATCCGTTGGATCCTGATTAGGTCTGCCTGGGCCTGGTCAGGCTTAGTAAGCAGTGGTTGGCGTTGGATATGGCTGAGTGGTTCCGAGGCCTCTGATCGGGCCTTGGCCCGTGACAAGATTTACGTTATTAGATGGAAAATGGTGGGTAAAGGGAGAAAACGTGAAGTTTTGGTGAAGTGGGAGGGTTATATTAACCCTATGTAGGAGCTAGTTGGTGTTATAGAGGAAACGGAGGTGTTGGACCGTTAGGAGGAGTGTTATGGGCTAATATTAGAGAACGACGGAGATACGGCGTATGTACACGTGCCCCCTAGGAGGCCAGCCAGGAACTAGAGGCCGCGCAGGGGGGAGGAGGGGGGTAGTGTTACGGGCCGAACCCGGTGGTTATGCCCGGGCTATGCCCGTGCTCGCACTGGTGCCCCACCGGTGCCCCACTAGCGCCCACCCCCTAGGAAGCAGAGATTTCGCGCTATATCGTAGTTTACCCTTTTCCTCTTCAGATTGAAATAAACAGTATTTGGCTACCTTTTGGTTGAGACAAGGCCTAGGACCAGCCCTTCGCAGCTAAACTTATAAAGAATACGTTTAGGGTGGATATACTAAGAGGGGTCTGTCTTCTCTTCTATACTCACCTAATTAGGGCTATGGATACTAGTCTAGTTTATTATTAGATTAGGAACTTTCGATTTTACCGGGCCTAACCCGGTTTCCTTTTTATTACCTAATGGTCTACGATACTTATATGTAGAGTGCCTCGTACTGGGTAAACTATAATGTTATTGTTAATTATTTAGGACTTTTTAAGTATAACGTTATTTTTTGGTTAGGAATAATATAAAAGAATAATTAGTGTTATTTATAGTTATTAATATTAATATTGGTGTAAGTGATATAGTGGATTATACTAGGGATTATAGTGATAATTTGTATTAAGTTCCGAGGTGTAATACTAATACGTAGTAAACGGAGCTTTTTAGCGAAGGCGTCACTAATCAGGGCGTATATTAAACACCCTATATTAATAAGAGCAGTTATATAGTATATCCTATTAATCCCGATATTAACATAAAATGGGTTATAATTTATACTCTTTTTAATAACCTTTTATTCCTCCATAATTTATTCCTCCTAATGACGACTTTCACTAAGAGTTACTCTTTTCCCAAGTCCTTAGAGTCCTAATTAAAGTTATTATCCATTTCACTCTTTTCCTTAGTTTTTCCCTTAGAAGTTTTAGTTTTCCTTATCTTTTTTCAATCCTTAGGCTATTACTATTATATATACCCTTTTTTATTATAATTATAATATCTATAAGCTTCCTCTTAGTTTAGTTGTTTACGGATTTTTTTGTTTTTAGTTAGCTTGTTTATCTTCATAGGTTCCTACTCCATTTAATCAGGTTAGGGGGACTCTAATTAACCGTTTTACTTCTGAGGGAACTTAGTTCTTATTTGGTTAAGGGTTAGCGATCTCCTATGCCGATGTTTACGGTAGGTTTAATAGGATTCGTTATCCAATTCAAAGCTTATACTTAGGAGTGTCTAATTGTATATAATATATATTATTAGATTATTAAATATGCTAATAAGGGGGGCTTTTATTGTGGTGCTTAGGGCTCCTTTAAGGTAGTTAATCCTTATAACGTTTAATTAATATCCTCCTCCTACTTTTATAAGCTCCTTTTTAAATTTAGGGAGGAAATAAACGAAACTCTTATTCTCCTTTTACCGTATAATCCTTAGTTGGTCAAGGGCTTGTACTTCTATATTAGGGTCCGCATAATAACCCTTTAAGTATTCTATGAATTTATCCGGGTTCTTTAATCTATTGGCCCCTCTTTGCGTATAATAGGCGCTCACCATAGTTTATATAGTGTTTTCTAGTTTAGAGTAGATGTAGGTGAATACGGTTAACTCTAAACCGAAGACTTCTCTATTCACATTTATCTTCCCTCCTATTTTAAAGTGTTATTGTTAAAACTTCTTATATAATTTATTAAACTTTGGTGAGTTGGGAATTTAATATTTAGTTTATTTTAGAGGTGGTACATAGGTTTAATTAGGGGGGATTAGTGTTATAAAAAGTATTAGGGATTAGTTTATTATCGAGGTCGGGTACCTAGGTTCTACTAGGGCTTCTTGTAGTAGTCGAATCTGCTCTCGTTGGGTCTCTTACTCAGTTGCTTGGGCGGTCCGCATCTCCTGCAGTTGGGTTATAAGTTGTCCGATCAGCTGCACCAACTACTGCGGGTTTCCAGATAGTTCAGCGTTACCTTCCATCATCGCGTGGCTATCGCTTATCGCGTCTTTTTGAGTTTATGATAACCTCTAGGTCTAATCAGGCCGTACTAATCAGCTTTAAATGTTCAGGGACTCCTCAGGTCAACCCGTCTAGAACTTCTTACCACTCTCACACAGGTCGTGGACTTCTATACTAAGCGTTTAATTAATTACCTTTAATGATCTTAAAGATAATATAACGATCTAAGTACGTATATTACAATTAGTTATAGCGACTACTACGAGTATCTTTAAAATAAGGAGAAAAGAAGGAAAAGTCTACTATCCCATAAATCCGTTGGATCCTAATTAGGTCTACTTAGACCTAATCAGGCTTAGTAAACAGTAGTTGGTGGTAAACATGGCCGAGTGGTTCCGAGGCCTCTGATCGGGCCTTGGCCCGTGACATTACCGTCCTTTATAAGGATATAGTAAATCCGACCCCATAGGATACCCTTCCCTTCGTTAACCTTCTCATTAACGAGTAATTAATCGATCCCACCGTCTTTACAGTATATTCCCGTGGCCCCTATTACCTTTGATCGCAGTGCACAGAAAAGGTTAACCGAGATAAAAAGGTTATCCAGGAAAACATAGTATTCGGTTAGGAGTAGGAGGGTTAATAATGTTGTCACTATGCGTTACATAGGTGTAAGGGCATCATTAATCGCCTCGTAACGTTATAGTCGTTATTATGGAATAAGACCGTATAATCCTTTACTATGGACATACTATAACCATCATAGGAAGTATCTTAACTACGTGAGAACCTATATTTTATACTCGACTAGGGTGGGCTTATTCGGAACCATCATCTTCTTAATTAAGCAACCCGTAAATCGTACTATAACTTTGTTAACGGTGAGGGCACTTCTAGCTATATAAGAGGAGTCTCCTATTTCTTATATATAGTTAAACCATTAGTTAACTTGCTTATATACCCTCGGCATAAGGTCTTTGCGTAGGTTGGCTTTACTACGACGCCGTTTTCGTAAAGGAGGGGGGTTTAGTTGTATAAAGAAGGTGGTATTAAAGATCCGGAGGTGGCGGAAGAGTAATTGGAATCGGTCTCGAGTTATAAAGCAAGTGAACAAATAAATGGGATCCTCTTTCTTCTATAAAAAGGACCAATACCCTTCGATTCTCATTTCTAAGTGAATACCTATATATATTAAAATACCTAGGAATAAGTAGACCTCCTCCGTAGAGGTTGGCTACTATGCTCAGCTCCGAGAGTATCGCTGTACGGGGCCCGGCGCCGGCACCTCATTAGTCTACATAGCCCACGACTTTTCCTAAAGTATATGGCCGCTTCCTCGGTGAATACGAAGGAGATGAAGTGTTCGACGATTAGGATACCAGGGACGAGGAAGATCTAAGCTAATACCTTACTAGTGTTACCCTTAATAAGGAAAACGAGTATAATAACGAATTCTATGTCTTATGTTTTGGCTATGCTATTACTCTGGCCAGCGAAGACTTTGCTTGAACCCTGAATAACTAAGTCGCCTGTTATGCTATTACGGGGAAGGATATTTATGGTATACCCGTAAAGTTACTGGTTTACGAGGTGTTTATTAGTGATGACTACTATGTAACGACGATCTTTTAGGGGATTATACCTGATATAGGAGTAGTTGGTGTTTCTATGGTTGGATACTCTTAATTCCTTGTTTTATAGAAGATTGATATTACTGTGAAATTCGACACTTCTAAAGTAGGCTAGATGAGTATTACTTTCGGAGATAACCCTCCGATACCCTTTATGGGACTAACCCATGTGAATTCACCTTTTAGACGATTACCCTTCTACGTTGTGAACACCAGTACGCTATTCTTATTTTATTTGAGAGATATGGACGATTTAGGGATCCGTTTCGATAATATCCATAATTTCCTCTAATAGGGAAATGTGAAGGTCCTTATTATACGTAAATGGGGGTATTCGTGGATGCTTATATACTCTTTAGAATAGAGTTTTGCGTAGAATTACCTTATAAATACGGAATTATATAGAATTCACCGTTGTTTTGGTTACTTATTAGTATAGAGGTTTTATACGATCCTAGAGAGAGCTGGTAACGATGTGATGTTCGAAGTGATTTAGAAGCTTATAAAGTATTGCCGCTAGTGCTAAATGAATGGACGAGCTCTAGGGAGATTTAAATTCACCCTTAGAAATAACGTTAATTTTAATTATGAGGTTATCGTTGATATTTTTTACTTAGAAGGGAATAAACCCGTGATTTACATTATTAATACGGCTACTTCTTTTAACGTAACTAAGTTTCTGGAAAAAGTTAGCGTAAAGCATACCTAGGAGATACTATGCGAATACTGGATTGATACTTACCTTGGATCCCCTGATTAGATTGTTATGGACGTTAGTAGAAATTTTAGTTCTGAGGAATTCAGGAATTCAGTGAGATCTATGGTAATTAAAATTAAAGAGGTGCTTGTTAAAGCTTATAATAGTATTGGGAAGGTAGAGTAATACTATGCGCCCCTACGATGAGTATATAATATTATCCGCTAAGAATCCCCTTTTATGTCGCCGAAGATCGCCCTGTAGAGTGCAATGAAAGTGATTAATAATACGGTTAGCCTAGATGGTCTTATTCTGATCCTATTCGTCTTCGGAGTGTACCTATGTATAAATATAAACTTACTATTATTATTAGAGATATAGTAATGTGTAGAAGTTACGCGGAAAGCTATGGTGAAGTTACGAGAGATTTACGTAGAATATGTGATAGTTGACGTTCTTGTGATGAGAAATGGCCTAAATACGGCCCTTATATGAGATCTACTATTATAGTCGAAAGTTATTGTTTGGTATAAGAGAAGGGGCTAGATAAGCTTATATATACTCCTCGTTAACGAAGGTGAAAATTATGTTATTTAACTACTTTTTAGACTAAAAATTCTTAGGTCTATTATTATTAAACCCTTTTTAGAAGATGATGATGAGAATATGGTCCTAGAGATACTAAGAGATGACGAGGAAGATATCCTTAATAAGGAAAAGGAAGTCCGAGATGAGATTATTATTTAGATGAATATACTACCCCCAGAGGAAAAGCCGGTGCTACCACCTCGATGCCCGAGAAGTAGACTACAGAAGAACGCCCAGATTAACCTCCTAGTAGAAGTTGATGCTTTTAATAACGCTAAAAACGAGGCCACAATAATAGCCGCGTTTATAAGCACTAAGGAAGAGGCAGATCACGCCCTTATACCTAAGCTACGTAAAAAGGGTATAATTAAAGCCCTAGGACCCCCGTTCAAGGAGTCCACTAAGAAGGAGATCGACACCCTAATCAAAAGAGGAGTCTTTGAATTCACTTAGTACAACGAAGAAAAATATAAAGGGATATGTATATTCCGCTTAAGGATTGTTAACGAAGTGAAGGGTAAAACAGAGATGCCCTATGAGAAGTCCAGACTTGTTATTCAGGGATACACAGACGACGGTAAGGAGGCTATCCTCACATAGTCTCCGATTATTTAGAGTGCTAATCAGAGACTGATTCTCGCCGTCGCTCCGTCTCTTATCCAGAAGGAGGGTTATTCACTATAGATAAGAGATATTACTCAGGTGTACACCTAATCCATAACAAAGTTCGAAAGGACGATCCTCGTAAGATTACCAGACTAAATAAAGAAAAATTACCCTCTAGGAACCATCATAACCGTCGTACGACCGTTATACGGCATCGCAGAAGCTGGAACCCACTGGTACGCGACATACACTCGGATTCGTGATCCTCCTCGTAAATGAGACCAGAGGAGAAGAGGACTTTATAGTAGAAGGAAATATTATCCACTACTCTTTAATAAAATCTAAGAGAGTTACGAGGAGCGTCCTCGTATCTGAGATATACGGGATGGTCGCCGGTGTTGATATGGCCTACGCCCTCTCTATAACCCTGAAGATCGTAACCGATAAGCTCCGAATACCTATAATCCTAACCATTATGTATACCAATTCGTATTCGCTCTACGAATATCTCGTTAAGCTTAGAACTATAAAGGAGAAACGCTTAATAATTAATATTATAGTGTTAAGGTAATCTTATAAGAGATAAAAATTATATAAGATCCGATGGATCCACGAAGACGATAACCCTATTAACGGCTTAATAAAGGCTACACTAAACTAAGTTTTTACGAGGTTTATTAAGGAGGTAAAAGCGAAAATTAGGATAGAGGGATGGGTTATGAGACCCTAAGGAGTGCCCACGGCGCCGAGTAAGAGGAGGAATATAAAGGAGATTAGGGGATATGGGAGGAATACCGTTATCGTCGTTAACGACGGCGAGCCGGACTTTGCTCGTAGTTGGCTACGGGATACGCTCATTTCTGCCGAAGGTGGTATGGCCGAAAACGGCACTTCTGCTACTTCCGACCGCTTTACGTACTCGTTTCGTTTGTTGATTTTTATTGCGTTTTTAGTAATTTAGTGCCCGCGCCGAATAACGCTTAATTTTTACTCGTTATTTGAGAAAGGGGCGATTTGCGGTAAAAGAGATAGTTACTAGTGTCGGAATATCCCCGCCGGACTGGCGCCACCTATTACCGCTTATCGCTTATTGGCCCGATTAGCGAGCTAATCAGAAGGCAGGAATCGGTTTTAGATCGGCAGCGTCAGATCGCTGCCGTAGGCCAGATTCCTTCCTTTAACAACAACAGAGCAGATACGACGAATATATCGTTATTTGCCCACCTTCCATACTAGGCCTAGTGAAGTGAATCCAACACTAAGGTTTAATTAGGTATTATGGGATACTTTATATAATTATATTAAATAAGGGACCATAGTTTATGAGTTTTATATGGAAATAACTCTATTAGTTACTATAAATTAAATAAAGACTTTTTATAGTATTCTACTTAGAAATAAACGGAGTTATGGAGAGGTTAAACCAGGTGATAAAAACCTATCTTAGAGTATACATAGTGTATACTTGGGATAATTAGGATAAGTTACTCCTAATAGTAATAATAGTTATTAATAACCAGGTCACCTCGTTAATAGGACTTAGTTTATTCTTTATTACTTATAAGTATAATTTAGACCTAATTAGAGTAGAGGAACCCCTATGGAATAGTAATAAGACCCCTATAATAAAAGTAAAGGTTTTAGTTTAAAAGTTAAAGGACGCTTCTAAGTGGGCTTAGGTGGTAATAGTGGTAACATAAGAGAAATAAGAGATTATTATAAACATAAGGTATTAACCATCTAATTAGTTTAAACCTGGGGATAAGGTTTAGTTAAGGTTATGGAATATTTAATTTAATTAATTATTAAAAAAGTTTAATTAGGTTAATATAAAGTATACCGTCCTTAAACTAGTTAAATCCTATGCTTACCAACTAGATATACTACTAGGGATCCATAACGTCTTCTATGTGAACTTAATTAGGTATACTAAAGTTAATCCGTTGCTGTTATAAAACCGTAACAATACCCAACTATTTATAATATTAGTAGTTAATAAGGAGGAGTTTAAAATTAAGGAGATCTGTAATACGTAGAAAATATAAGGTAAATAAAAGGTTTTAGTAAAGTAGAAGGATTATACTTAACTCACCTAGGAGTTAGTGGATATACTAGTGGATATAATAATTTTAGATTATTACAAGGCTAATTACGGGAATATCCCTTAGGAAGGGAGGGGAGGAAGGGGGTAATTATTACGAGCTAAGGCCCGATCAGCGGCCTCGCTTTAAAGGTCCCAAAGCCAGCACTTCTCTAACCACTATTTACTAAACCTAACCAGGCCTAAGTAAACCTGATCAGGATCCAACGGATTTATAAGGTAACAGACTTTTCCTTCCTTTCTCATTATTTTAAAAATACTCATAGTAGTCACCATAGCTAGTTGTAATATACGTGCTTGGACCGTTACAGTGTCCTGCTCGATGATGAACCACGTTAACCATCACCAATAACACAACAAATCGTTATTACCCATTCTCAATTACTAAACTAAACGTTTTTTAATTTCCTAATCTAATTAGAATATGTAATAATTATTCTAGGCCGGATTATACTTATTATAAAATTAATTTTATCGAAATTATAGAAATTATTATCCGTAATACCGTATTTCGATCACATATTAACCATAAGTCGAAACCAAGGCTTAATAATCGTAGGATCTTCATAGAAGCCTTTCTAATAATTATATATATAAGAAAATCGTATTTTAAGTTTTAAGTATTACTAGACGAAGTGTTCTATTTAGTACTTCCCGACCGGTCAACTATCATATTTCCGGAGTAGTATATTAGCCATATCTTCCACATCTATACATCGGGGCGAAAATCCTCGAAAATCCAGGTTAATAATATATCAAACAATTACTTCCTCCTCGGTCTCTATTAAATTCAAATACACATTCCTATTATCAATCTTCACACTTTAACCCTTTATTCTAGACCAGAGGGTAGTTCTCGGAACGTTGTAAATGGTCACTACACGTCGGATGCTTAATCGCGGTATTAATCGGATCGCATCAATCACTAGAATGATCCTGTGTTCGGGCAAGGCTTTGGACATTATTTTATAGAAGAAATTACATATTAAAACTAAAAGGTGGTAAAGGTGGGAAAAGTGGCCCGGTCACTGATGGTGGTCCACTCACTGATGAACCACGTTAATAAGTTAATAATTAGCTTTTGGGTATAGGTGTGGGTAAGGTCCTGTGTGTGTAAGGGGGATATTGAAGAAGATCAGGTTAAGGACGTGACCACGGGTATGGGTTAGAGCCCCTCCTTCTCTAATAAAGGAGAGGCCATAGTTATTAACCCAGTTAACTAGATCGTTTCCTCTATTCCGGCTAATGGATCCTAGTTCCTAGGAGTAGTGGTAAGTGTTAAAGTCTCCAGCTATAAAGGCTTATAGCAGTGGTTAATATCCTAAGAGGGTGGTCGTTATTGAAACCGTGCAGGGGGAAATGCTTACGCTAAGCGGGTTTTTCCTTAGTTAGGCGACAGCGAGCTATTTAAGAGAGGGGAACTGGGGACGCATTTCTAATAATGGACCATTAAGTAATACATTATAGAACGTCAGCAAGCATCGTTAGTTAGATAGACGTATTCAGAGCTTTTTTTACCCGTTTACTTGGATTATATATTGTGAATAGTATGGAGGTTGTTTTATTACTGAGCAAATAAGGCCCTAATACTTATTAGTGTTTATATCCAAGGCCGGAACCCCTTTTTGGCCCTGATTAGGTCTTAAGGTGTCTCTTTACTTAGATTATAGTATTGGTTAAGTGGTTTTGTACGAGTTAGTTACTTTTATGGACCCGGGACGGAGGGTGTATGATTTGTGGTTAGTAGAGTGTGTGTGTTGTACGATATAGTATATATTGTTTATTGTATCCCCTGCTTTGTTGTATTGGTGCTTTGTGGGTGAATTGAATGCCTGATCTCCTTATTACTACGATACTATTATTCCTTCCCTAATTTTACTACGTAATATAATAAAGGTATAATATTAATAGAATGATGAATATTCGGTTTAATTAGATAATTATGATGGTTTTAATGTGTTAAACGTGGGTATACGAAGAACCCCGAAAAACCTTGGGTTTAGTTAAAATACTGAGAAAGATAGCTAGGTAATACCTAAATAAGAAAAAGAAAGTGGATTATAATTAAACGACGATGGCTAAGGAGTTAAGTATGGGCCCATAGACCTGATTAGACCCTGTGAATAGATATTAGACCTGAGAAAAAGGAAAGAATAGTATAAATAAATAGTAAGAATGATAGTACGATTATGAATTATTTTAGGATTTATACCGTGGACTATATAGACCTTGAGTATTATATAGAAGGTCGATATTTGAGTAGGTTAATTTAGATGCGATCCCTCGGCCTGATCAGTTATGTTTAAATAGAATGAACAAATTGAATAGTTTTGGTAAATATAAAAGAATGGTTGTTAGTTAGGAGTACGATATTATAAGTGGGATTGCGCTTTGCAGATCTTGCTCCCTTGGGATGGTTAATGAAGTAGAGCACCCTTTACTTTGGGGTATTCGGAAGAACGGCTATGTGCTTTAGCCTGATTATTGTGTTTTTTGTTATTAAGATGGTAGTGATAGTGGTGGGGGAAGTTGTTTAGTGGGCTTTATTAGAATTGCGTTCCCCGATATAAGCTGACCCCCCCCCCATGGACGATCCCTTTTTATTTATTTAACCTCTTTATACTATAAGATAACTAGTTATATAGTATATCCGACCTAATTAGCCCGACTAACCTATAACAATACTTATGGACCTTTTTGAATTGTTTTAGAATATGTAACCCCGAGTATTTGAGACTTATAAGGATGGGGACGCCTCGTAGGACGATATGCCCTCACCCTCCTGCGACGTCCCCGACGTTAAGGGTAAAAGGATCGATGAGTAACCTACTTCGTAAACTCTATTAAGCTTTAATTAGGCCCAGAGTATAGCCCCCTATGCTGAGCTGGTTGAAGCCCTTAAGGAGGTGACCGGTAGTAAGAATAAAGGGGTGACCATTAAGATGCCCTAGCCCGGAGCCTAAGGAGCGCCTAAGTTTCGTAGTAATAACGTTTCTAATTTTATAAAGAAGTTCGAAGTATAAGCCAACTTTGCCTACTTCTCTAATAAGGAAAAGATGAAAATACTACTTTGGTACTTTCCTAATGAATACCGACTAGCTATTAAAGCTGAAACCTCGGGAGCTACCTGGGTATCCGCTAAGAAGTATATACTTAACACTTTTGGTCACTTGGATAAGGACTACACCCTTTGACCGAATAAACAACTTCGCTAGTTTAGTGAAGGAGGCCTGATTAGGGATAACGACCTTAAAGGAGTAGTAAAGTTTTTTTAGAAAGTTGAAAACATTAAGGCTAAAGCCCTCCTCCGGAATAAACTTATGATGTCCGACCCTGAGCTTATCGAAATTATTGCTCGCCGCTTCTCTAAGTCTACTACGATAAGTGTAGTAACTTAGATGGTGACGACTGTGGCCTAACTCTTCGAATATGGTGATTTTTGTAGGTATAAGATTAGTTTGCTCGTATGGATTAGCCAGGAATTCCGATACGGCAACGCCTTTGGAGATAGCACCGCTTCGGATAATAACGCTCGAGTTATTAATACCGTCTATACCGGTAACTCTAGCCCTGATTGACCGTATAGCCCCCACTTTAGACGCCCAGCGACCCTGGACACTAAACGCCAACTTGCTGTAGTGAAGGAGGTGTTTATTAAGGAATCAGTTAATGTTAACGACCTCGCTAATAAACTTGATGCCCTCTAACTAGCTATTTAGGCCTTTAAGACTTGTCCGTAGACGTCTAATCAGGCCTATGGGCTAGCCCGAGTCGCTTATGTGGGTTACTAAGCGATTTACTCGTCGAATTGTCCTACCCCTAGTTAGCAGTACTCTGGTGGATACTAGTAGAGCTCGTACTAATAGTTATATAATGCTCTACGCCAGAATTTTGAATAACGAGGCCCTTTTAGCTTCTGGAAACCTGGGTTTATACTTAGACCACTGGATTGTTGTTGGTATGATGGGTGTATAAGTCGCCTATTCTGGAAGTGCGCCCAGTTGTAAGAAGACGTCCGAGCCGGATTGATTACCTTTTACGGAGGAAGTTATCGATACGGTGACCTTTTAGAAACTTAAGGGACAACTAATTAGGTTCCGGATACGATTATTTGGGATACTCGGCGCTATTATTAGCCTGATAAACCGGCATTAGTTACTTACCTAGTTAACCAGTAATCGTTCCTAAAAGCTATAGTGATAGCTAAGGAGGTTATAGACAAGGGAATTGGTTATCCTTACACCCCCCAGGTCTAAACACCTCAGAGCGTGCCTTCCCTAGCGACAGTAGGCTTCGTTTCTGCATACCTGCCTACCCCTCAAATAACGGCGACAATTCTCGCAACTACGGAGGTTAAGGCCTTTGCAGTTACTAGATTGGGCGGTAAAAGCGTAGTAGTCCTTCTTCAATTAAAACGCGGCGACCCTACCCAACTTTAGAAGATCATTTAGGGTAGAATCGCCAAGCTAGTCTCTAGGAAGGCCAGCTCGACTTTACTAGAATTGTACGAGTTGGAAGTAGAAGAGGTTATCTAAGTAGTAGGGGATAACCCCCGTAACCAGACTCTACTCGCAACCTAGACTATTATGGACGTTAAGAGGACCGGAAAGCTTGCCCCTATGCCTGATTGGGCGTAGGAAGATGCCGACGATAATACAATTGCCGCTTAGGTTACTCTTCGGAAGTTTGGTGGTTCCGTCCAGGTGCCTAACCATATCGCAATGAAGACCCGACCTGTAACTACTATCAGTGGTAGAAAAGGTATAATACTAGAGTTTTATTGGTACCGGGACTTAATCAGGCTTTTGTTTGTGTAATCTAGTTATTTCCTTCATTTCCCTTCCTGCACGTTGTTTATTATCTTGGCACGTAGGAGCTTGGAGCTAAGATAAGGGGACGATTGAAACCGTGTAGGGGGAAATGCTTATGCTAAGTGGGTTTTTCCTTAGTTAGGTGATAGCGAGCTATTTAAGAGAGGGGAACTGGGGACGTATTTCTAATAACGGACTATTAAGTAACACATTATAGAACGTCAGCAAGCATCGTTAGTTAGACAGATGTATTCAGAGTTTTTTTTACCCGTTCATTTGGATTATATACCGTGAACAGTATGGAGGTTGCTTTACTACCGAGCAAACAAGGCCCTAACACTCACTAGTGTTTATATTTAAGGCCGGAACCCCTTTTTGGCCCTGATCAGGTCTTGAGGTGTCTCCTTACTTAGATTGTAGTACTGGTTGAGCGGTTTTGTATGAGTTAGTTACCTTCACGGACCCGGGACGGAGGGTGTACGACCTGTGGTTAGTAGAGTGTGTGTGTTGTACGATACAGCACATACTGTTCACTGCATCCCCCGCTCCGTTGCATTATATAGTTATAAGGATCGCCTGGTTATTTATAGACGTTTATAATAATAGTGTTATTAACTTTAATTATATGATATCCCTTATTTGGATAGGTTTTTATTGTTATACTTATAGCCTTATTGTCACACGTCTTCTAGTATGAGCGTGCTACACGTGATATTTCACGTGCTAACCATTAGTATCCACGAGTCCTACTTAAAGGGATCATGGGACATGAGCTAGAAGGTGAACCTAATAGAGACACCTTCACCTAGACCTACCTTTGGATATCTGCTCATTTTACTTATTGTATTCACTATTGTTTGTTTGCTTTGTTTATTTGTTGATTTATATGTTTATACCCATAGCTTTTACGATTTTGTTGTAGTCCTAGGTTAGTAGGAAAGACTGTGATATCTGGTAGCACGACTGGTTAATCTTTTTCCAGTTTTCTCGATATTAATGCGACCTATCGCGGTTAGACAGAGAAAGTTTACGACCTCCACCCTTAGTATTATTAGTTACCTTAGCTTTAACGTGAGAAATCACGGCCAAATAGAGGAGTTGATGATCCTTACCCTAACCTAAGCTTATGGGTAAGCACGGTAAATGTACTAAGCGAAAGACGCCTCAACAGTTGGATTCTTCGGTATCGACGTCAACTTCACCTTTAACTGGTAATACGCCACCGACGCTAACCGGAGAGATGCTACTTAAAGCCAACGTTAACCCAGGGTATTATATAAAAGTATGGAAGTTTTACGTTTTTTGGGTAAACCACCTTAACGATAAGTTTACTATTGGTTTATCCGAGAGATTCTACGACTAAGTCTTTAACCTAGTATTTATTGAATGGTCAAGCCTGGGCGTAGCTAAGGTAGATTTATTAGATGTATTGTGGATTTAGATAATAAACGTTGATGATGGATGGATTAGTTAACCCTGAGATTATTTTGTAGTAGTTACTGGAATTACGAGAGTAATAATAGTGGTAAAGGGAACGCCGGATATACGCCAGCATTTTATGAGTAAGTCCCGCGAAGAGATTCTCCTCGATAAAGGTAATAAAATTAATTTTTTACCCAGCTACGATAATTATAGGACGCTGTTATTGCGACTCTTAAAACTAGGTAACCTATTAGGAGCACTATCTAAGTAACCATAGGACGATGAAGTTGGAGAGAACACGGGAAACCACCAGGGGAAAGGTAAAGACCCTGAAAATCCGTTCTCCTAAGGTAATATCCATGGTTTATTACGTTAGAATTAGAATTTTTAATAAATGGAACCCTAATTTTATAAAGGTTTTGTGAGAAATAATGGCCTGTAAAGGAGACCTAGTATCCATAATGGATAATAACTAAGATGGAATTCACTGTCCATAGGAATACCTCTGTAATAGGGCACTTAGGGACTACTAAGTTATACATAGTTAATACTAGTGGGGATATTTTATGGACATTAATAGGGAATACCAATAGGATTACCACCGGATATGTTAAATATACCGTTGAACTTCCCGTAGATAGTTACGGTAATAATACCGACGCTAATATTAGGCTCCTTAGACTCTATTAGAGCTGAGATGCTTGCGATGTTCTGTTAATTACTAAGTGAGTGCCGAAATAACCCGCTTACACAGGGTTTCCCCCCGTATAATAAAGTAATTCTATAGTATTATGGGATTTTCTGGCTGGATGTAGACTGAAAATTCGGATAAGAGCCCATTTTTTACGATAGAGATATTCCCTGTTATTGGGACGTGTATCTTTGGATTTCCAGTCTGGACGTGAAAACGACTAGTCTAGGTGCGTTATTAGATATTACCTAGTATTAGAACTCCCTACTACGTAGAAAAGTACTCAGTTAGTGGGAATATTACTTAGGACTAGGTGAACGTTGTTATTATATAATAAATAGGTATTATTTATTTAAGGAAGTAATCCGAAAGTCATTTGGGTTAATGTAGTAGGAATTTATTATATGGATTATTATTAACTGATTTACCGTAGAAAAGATTTATAGTATAATGGATATCCGCGTTTTTACCTAGGATTACTTTAAGTACACTAAATTATAGATGGGAATAATAATAACACTAACGTAACTACTTACAATCTTTTATAATAATCTAAATCCGGAGCTATAACAATTCCTAGACGAGCCCACTCTTTATAATACCGTCGACGGATATATCGCCCTCACTGAGAGGAAATGAACAGCAATCAGGAGACACTTATAAAACCCCATCGAAATTAATCACGCCTCCGATGATGAGGAAGAGGTTTTATGGAGCAGAGACCATAATAATAAGTAGAAAAACCGTGGATTCTAGCGGAATAGCTATAGGAAAACCTAGAATTAGTATAACACTAATTAATTTAGGTCCCCTAACTATAATTAGAAAAACCGCTACCCCTGGAGTTAACTGATAAGAAACCTAGGATGGAGGAGATTTGCTATGTATAATTAATTAGGTTAAACCTTGGATAAAGTGAAGTATATTTAGGAGGACTATAATGAGGACGATCTAATTAATAACCTCGTTGATTGTGGTTATACTTTCATTGACCTTGTTGAGGTTCTTCCTAAGATACTCGAAAAGATTGCTAAATTTTTAATTGAAGTAGAAGTAGTAGGATGGACGGAGGACTTAGTATATAATGTGGAATATTCTGTGTCCTAGTAGGTGAATTTAATGCTTAATTAATACCCTGATATCCTTGTTACATTATTGGTGCTTGTATATATAGACGACGCCGTCGACTTTAGTGGCTTTGTAGCTAAGGAACCCTCACGAGACGGGGTCCCCAATGTTCAGAAAGGGCAAATGGTTGATGCCTAAATTAAACCAGTAAAATAAACGCTAATATTAAAGTACACTTATTTTTGTTTAAAGGTGAAATCCGATAATAACTTGGAGGAAGATGAAGTTTATATTAATACCGGAGTATTCATTATTCTAATTAATAAAGCTTGGGTGACGAAATTCATAAAAAACCCGTTATTTTAGATGATTGAACTGTGAAAAATGAACGGAGTTGAGTTGACTTTTTAGGTTATAGAATAAGTTATATTTGACTTTTATATCCCTGGTACCGTCCAAAGTATCGATATTAATGTTTACGTTGTGGTAATCGCCGGAGTGGTGAACACATTAGGAGTTAACCTACTTTTAGGAACACTATTCTACGAAGACCACGGCCTTATTGTTGATTTTAATAAAGGGATGGTCAGATTCCGTTTAGTTTTTGGAATGGAAGTGAAAGTTGATTTTAGATGCACTTAGCTGATCCTCCGCTATGTTAATAGTGTATACACCGTGGTAATCCCCCCTAGAGAGGACGCTTTTATTATTACTAATTACCTTGACTTATAAAAAAACGATAACTTGTTAGGTAAGGCCTGGTAATTTCATGCCCTCCACGAGAATGCGGTTAATAGTATAATAATAGTGATAATACCGAAGTTAATCCTTATAAGAAATACTATGGCTAGACCGTTAATAATCCCTTATAGACACTAATTAGGATAGATTTGAGAATTCGAAGGAATGGAAACCGTTAACGTATTGGATTATGCGGATTTTATCCCGCGAATCCAAGGTAATAACGTCACCACCAAGGAATTCAATAAATTCAATAAGCTAAACTACATCGACTAAGTATACTTTATAAATTAAAAGGAAGCCCCTAATTCGGAGATATAGGAGGAGTACTATAAGGTACCCTCTTACGGAATTATAAAGCTCACCGGTGTCTCCGCAACATTTAGTAAGGATGGTGTTGAAATTTGTAATATAGACGTAGAATTCACTAGTAAGTTGTATGTGGTACTAGAAAATAGGGATGTTTATTGTAATAGAGGGATAATCCTAATACTAGATGATTAGTGTATACGAATTGAGTTAGTAGAAGGATAGTAGAATTAAAAGATAATAGTAAAGTTTTACCCCCTTAGTGTGAACGATCTCGAAGTAGTTGATAGTATTTACGGAAAGTTATACGTAGATGGTAAAATGTTTTGGGGAGATGGCCCTATACTCGTTGTTTACCCCTTATTCGTAGTATGGTGTATTGTTAACGGTGAGAAAAAAGGTAGAGTAGTCGTCGATTTACGCTTACTTAATAGAATTGTAGTCTTAGACGTATACCCGCTCCCCGACCAGGACGACATAATGAATGCCCTGAGAGGGAAGAAACGCATAACAATGTTCGACGCCATAGGGTTCTTCCACTAATTACCCATTTTTTCTAAGTATTATAATAGAATGGTAGTAATAAGTCCCCGTAAAATCGAGGTTTCTAATGTTGTCCTTATAGGATTTAAGAACTCTCTAGTATACGTATAACACTTTATGGACAGGTTTTTACGAGAATTCCAGTATTTCATATAACGTGGTTCATCATCCAGCAGGACACCATCATCGACCAGGACACTTTTCCCACCTTCATTACTAACAACTTCCATATCTCAACCAAGTTCAATTAAATTAATTACAACTACTCAGAATCACTTAAACTACTTATTTCCACAACCTCTAAACAGGTTCTTACATTATAACCGGTCTTACAATAAATACCATAATATCGTAAACCTATCTAACAACGCTTTAATAACCCCTCGTTTTCCACCTCTTCACACCCTTCCTCTTTAACAATACCCTTTTCAATTATAGTATCCCTTACCTAAGACCCTTTTAATACCCCTCTATCCTATAATCTAGTTCTTTTGGCTCTACGGCGCTTACTAAGGGCCGTATTTATATCTTAAAGATAGCGTAACTCTTCCTCCACAAGGGCAACTACATAGGAAATATACTATAAACCTTTTAAAAGCTTATTAGTAACTTCACAAATTAGCATCGGTAAACTTCCCTAATACTTAGAGATTCTTTCCCTTATAAGTGAAAACTAAAAAATAACCTTGTTAATGGTTTAAGGTATCTTAGAAACCCAAGGGTCGGGTAGCCTAATAGGGGTGTTCAGGGTTATTGGTGTCCGTAATTGTATATTTAACTTAGAAAGGATAGTTTAAGGGTTATAAGGAATAAGCCTAGCCCCTCTAAAACCCCCATGGACGTTTTCCTAGGTAAAGGTTTGAAGGAATGCGGCCTTAAATACGAGGAAGAACTCGGGTTTGGTGATATGGGTAATCCGGGCTTTAATGAAGTGCTCGATCTGAGAGCCATATCTCAACTTTAATACACTATAGCAGCCAACATCGAAAAGTTGGGTTAGATGTGATGAATAAGTAGGTAAACAAATAGTTATAATCTTATTCTCTTTATAATACTCCTCGAAATCGCTATTAACGTGGCTTTTATGGCCATCGACGATTAGTATCCGATATATACCTTTTAATTGCTATTTTGAGTATTTATTGAAATACTGAAGCCATTAGAGGGCATTCTCGTTATCGGTCCATCCATTAAAAGTTGTTTTAACTACCCAGCTATCCGGAATCTGGGCCTCAGAGTACTAATTCATAAGGTGGAAGCGGCCCTAGACCACCAAAAAAGGTAACATCGTATAACTATTACCAATAACATAATAAATCACTATTACCTATTCTCTATTACTAAGTTAAACCTTTTTTAGTTTCCTAATCCAATTAGAATATATAATAACCATTCTAGGCCGGATTATACCTATTATAAAACCGGTCTCGTCGAAATTATAGAAATCTTCATTTATAATACCATATTTCAATCATATATTAACCATAAATCGAAACTAAAGTTCAATAATCATAGGATCTTCGTAAAAGCCTCTCTAATAATTATAAATACGAGAAAATCGCATCTTAAATTCTAAGTATCACTAAATAAAGCGTTTTATCCAGTACTTCCTAACTAATCAGGAAGCACACTTCCAGAGTAGTATATTAACTATATCTTCCACATCCACACATCAAAGTAAGAATCCTCGAAAATACAAGTTAATAATATATCAAACAATTACCTCCTCCTCGATTTCTATTAAATTTAATTATACATTAATATTATCGGCTTTAATAGTTTAACTATTCATTCTAGCATAGAAGGTAACTTTAAGAACGTTGTAAATGATTACTACGCATTGGATACTTGTCGCAAAAGTGGAACCACAATTACGGGACAGTAATTGTGGGCTATATCATGACACACCCCCCCAGACCGAGGAGAGAAGAGGTCTGCTAACTAAGGAATTAGCACCGGCTTACACTCACAGCTGACAAGTCCTTACTGACTGTTACTGGGTGCCGGCCGCTTCCAGCTGGCAAGTCTAACCTTTTTAGTGACTTGCTACTGAAGCGAGACTGGGTGAGCACAACGAGGCTCGAACCCATGGCCTCTAGGTCGGCCCACATACTGCCACTTTAGCGAGGCGTTTAGCCATTCAACCAGAGGGCTCGTAGAGACAAGGGCTCATAACTGTCGCAAGAGTGGAACCACAATTACGGGACAGTAATTGTGGGCTATATTATGACACTAGGTCGCCGCAATAATAAGTGGATTTCATAATGAATGGGGCCTTTCCGAATTTTACGCATAATCAGCCCTTTAGCCTATAAAATAAATCTCCTAAGCCACTAGTGAATTCACCCTGTTCTCTTATTAGCCTAGTTATATAAGCCCGCTTAAGGCGACGATTTATTTGGTAGGACCCCCGTGGAACCTTAACTAATCGAGGTTAACGGTAATAAGGAATAGGAGATTAGCTATATTGTCCACTACAGAGTCTCGTAGAGAAAACGTAACCCTACCGTTAAATATCTCGTCCGCTGGAAGGGATTCACCGTAAAAGACGATACCTAGTAGCCACGAGATTCGCTTTTCCCTAATACCGGAGACCTTATTCACGATTATGAGGCCCGAAATCCCATAAATTGGGATGCTGAATGGGCACGAAAGCAACGTTGTACCTAATAATAAGATTATAATAACGGTTTTTTTTAATAAGAAGTAAATAAAGGTGTAGAATAACGATGTCTGAGTGATTATTCCCTTTGTTAAAGTTATTTTTAACTTTTTTATTTATTATGAGTTGGCTTAGCTAATAAGGAAGGAGTTTACTGGGCCTTTGATGCTCCTTCACAATAGCCAGAACACCCCCCCCCCCCTTTTTTTTTTTTTTTTTTTTTTCTTCACTTCGACCCCCCGAATACCCTCATATGCCTGGTGACCCGCCTGCCTAAATAGCCACGCCACCTCACGCAGGGCTCGATTCTTCTACTTCTTCACATTGATTTTTTTATAACCTTCCTGCTAACAACGACATTAACGTAAATAATATCGCAATATCGAGCTCCACGAATACACCTTTTATATGCGAGTATATACTTCTTGACTGATAGGATGGCCTTTTTTCCCAGTGTTTAGGAAGTCCCGGGCACCCCTCAGCTTGTCGTAGAAAACGATATGATTATCCGAGTCCCCGAGAGTATTAACGACCTCGACGGAGGTGATAGTAATACTAGTATTGACCTTGATACTCTAGTTAAGAAGACTCGTTAATAGCGATGGAAGGAGTGAAAGGCCGCTAAGAAAGCCATGACTATGGCCACCGATCCCGTGTAGAACGATGTCCTGGACGGAGATAATAGTGATAACGAGGACGATGCTCTTGTTGACCCCCTTTGGACTCCTACCCCCCCTACTATTGCGGTTACTCTTAGTTATTGTAGCGCCTATAAGGCCTATACTCCCCAGAAGTCTGTGAGTTTCGCTATTGTAAAGGAGCTCATCGACGAGGCTAAAAAGTGAGCCCAGGACACCTTCAAATACTACCCCAACCCCGTCCTCCTCGAAGAGATCGAGGAGATCCTCGACTAATCCAAGGCTACTCATAACATCTCTTTAAACCCGTTTATTCATTGCGTTCAGGACGCCCTTAAAAAGGCCTTCGACACTTATATTAAATACAAGCCTTACTCTAAGCACGTTCCTAACTATACTTAAGTCCTTATTACTTATTTTATTAATACCCAAGGTTACACTAACGGCCTGATTATAGGATACCTTATCGGTATACACCAAACTAACCTCCTTTCTATTACCCCTTTTATCAACATCGGTAATTTTCACACCGCTAACACAGAGGCTCACCACAAGGCCGTGAACGCAGTAGCCGTTGCATAAAAGGTAGTTTCCGATAGTAAGCTCATTATTGCGGGTATTAAGGACGGAGTACTCCCTCGTATAGATAAGGTTGAGATTAACGTTAGAACCGCTAATGCTATCGACAATACTAAGATCGATCACCGTCTCGCTAAGGTCGAAAACAACGGCACTACTAAGTAAGCTGTCGCAAATAGGATTTAAGCCACTGTTAATGCCGTTAAAGCTAATGAGATCACCACCCTTTACGCGGAAATCGCTGAGCTCCGCAGCGCTATCGCTAATATAAAGCCCACGAGCTCTAAGCGCCACATGCCCGAGTCTTCTACCACTTCCAGCGATAAGTGCACTAAGAAGTTGTTCACCGATCTCCTTAATAAAAACTAAGCAAGGATTCGTAAAGGAACAGAGACTTTAAGCAAAGATACCAATAAAGTTCGCAGAGGCAAGGAAATATTCTATTTTATATATTATACTTTATAAAATAGTAATCGGGACGATTACTTTTCCGAGGGAGGGCACTTATTACACATCTTCTAGTCTAAGCGTACTACACGTAATATTTCACGTGCTAACCATTAGTCTCTACGAGTCCTACTTAAAGGGATCATAGGACATGAGCTAGAAGGCGAACCTAATAAAGACACCTTCACTTAAACTTACCTTTGGATATTTCCTCATTTTACTCATTATATTCACTATTATTTATTTACTTTGTTTATTCGTTGATTCACACGCTTATACCCACAGTCTTCACAACTCTGTTGTAGCCCCAGGCTAGCAGGAAAGACTGTGACACTTATCCCCTTCCATATATATGTTATTACCCTAGGCCTTATTTCCCTACTATCCCAAAAATTAACTAGGATAAAGGAATTATACCCAGGGTATATATTAATTTGTATTCTATTAGTGTAGCCTATCTAGGGCTCTTAGATAAGTACAATGTCGACCTGATCAACTTAGTAGAGCTCTAGGGAAGCTATGTATATTAGAGGCTTTTTCCCCACGTTATATTAGGTTACACGTAGTACCCGTGGGGGGGCCTGTTTAGGCCTACGCCTCCGAGTCGAGGTCTAGGTGGGTATAGGTATTAGTGATATTATAATTAGGTTTTTGAGCTACCCTCTGGCTCCTATTTCGGAGAGGGTAGATAGGGTGGTTGGTCTAAGGGAGGGCCTCGGGGTTTTCCACTTCGTTTTTATCCATATTATTAGTTATATCCTTATTACCTAGGTATATAATCGATCCTTAGGAGGGGGTCCTAGTGTATAAGCATTTAGAGCCAGGTTATTAGCCCTAATTAGGATAAGAGTCCTGGGGTTATTGAGTACTACTTTAGGTGGTGGTTTAGTTAGTACTATTGCGGGCCTCGGAGGCCTTTTACCTAGCTTTCCGAATCCGTCCACGTTTCTTTTGGCCTAGGAGGGTAGGATGACCGTTAACCATTAGGGGCCTAACTGGATAGTCTATATAGCCGGCCTAGAAGGGCCCTAAGTAGTTGGTATACTTCAGTTTAGTTATACAAGGCTTGGTTTCGTGGGAGTTTAAGGGCTTATTGTAATTATTATAGAGTGGCCGCTGGTTATAATACTAGTTTATGTGGTATTCCTAGTAGCCAGGGTTATACTTAAATAAGGTCCTCTTTTCCCTAATAAGCTGGGCTTTACTATTCTAGTTGAATAATTTAAAGGGTAGTACTTTAATTATAAAGGAGATAACCTAAGTGATTTTATTTATAATAGGGTTTAGGCCGAGGTGGGATTACCGGGCTAGGACTGGTTCGCGGCTAGTCTAGGCGATAACCTCTTCCGTAATTAGGGTTAATATATTAATACTTTCCCTATTTAGGCTTTAAAGCTTAGATAAGCAACGTGGGATAGTGTATATAAACTATTTTATAGGGGTTTCTACTTTAAAAACCCCTAAATAATTTACTAATTTTTATTTATTTCTAAAAAGATTTTATTAGATTTATTTATTTAGGGACTTTAAAAAGTATCTATTTAAAATATAATAAATGTATAGAATATCTCCTAGTTATAGGCCAAGTGCTTAGCAGACTATACGGCGCAGGGCGAAAGGGGCGTTCTTCCAGGCAGCATCTAGGCTTTCCTCGGGGATATGGACAAAAACCCGGAGGTCTTTTAGCTAAGCCTGGGTTTATGGGTAGGTAGGGGCTCAGTGTTGGGCCGGGGCGGAGGCCGGGGCTGAGATTGGGGCTAAGACTAGGGCTGGGGTCGGGGCTAATACCGCAACGGTAACCCAATTCTGGGTTAAAATTAGAGTAACTTCGTTATTCATTAACTTCTTTAGGGCTTAGATCACATAGGTTATCACCTCCTTTGCGATCTACCTTTTCAGCTCCTTAAAACTAGAGACCACGTTATTAATAAATTGGGCGATGGCCAAAAAGATATCCTTTCGGTCCTTATAGCATCTGGCTTGTTCATCAAAGGCGGCTAGGATAAATCTAGTGGCCACCCCACTTATATTTAAGGGCCCCTTTATTATAAAAAGGGCTATATTAGGAGTATTAAGCTAGCTTCCCCTAAGGCTGGGCTAGAGTAGCTGGGCCTTAGTGTTATGGTAGTGCTTAGCCCTTAAGGGAGGGGTTAGCTCCGGAGGTGACCTAAAGCCCCGATTAGGGCCGGCCGGAGGGGCCGGCTATAGTCCGGTGCCCACCGGAGGCTATAAGGCCATTATGGGAGGGCTCTAAAAGGGAAAAGTGAAGACTTTTTAACTATTAAGGAGTTTAGTAGTATATCACCTCTTTCACTAATAGCGGATACCAAGAAAAATTAGGCGAGAGGGAAGTTGACGATGGGCCTCAGTGTCGTAGCGGCGTTTAGCCCTTTGGATGGAGGTTAGCCCTAGAGGAGGCCCAGAGCCCCGATCAGGGTCAGCTGGGAGGGCCGGCTACAGTCCGATGCCCGCCAGAGGCTATGAGGCTATTGTAAAAGGGCTTTAAAGGGGAGAAGTAAAGAGTTTTTAACTATTAAGGATCTTAGTGGTATACCGCCTATTTCACTAACAACAGATACGAAGAAAAATTAGGCGAGAGGGAAGTTGGGTTGGTAGAGTAAGCACGATAACTAATAAAATTTATCATAGCCTCCGAACCATTGAGAAATGATGTCTCACGAGCACCCCTCAAGTGAAACTCTACTGATCGCAACCGTACAAGTTTGATACTTAGTCGAACTCAACTTCTCTATGGGCTCTGTTTACATCTATGATGGCCTACAGGCCCGATGTCATGGTTCTTGACAGTTCTCGCCAATGTCATATAACAGCATAATCTATCGTAATGGAAATAGGCTAGAGAGCACCTTGAATTCAATGGGAATTCCCAGACATTTAGCTGCAGCTTGATCCTAATAGTTGATCAAAACTACCTCACCATATTGAACGGAGCGCTCTAGATAGCAGTTTATTCAAGTTCTCTTTTTCTTTGGCATGTTGAATAAATTTCACAGAAGAAGACCGGGACATCCTCTCAGATATCGCGCTTGTGCTGTGTTCATTGGTCTGAGAAGCGATTCTTCCTCGTCTCTGGCCAACACCCATGTGTCACACGTGTCGTCTCCTTTGTCGACGCAAATGCTCATGAGAGACTCTACGTTTATTTGGGACCATGGTGCATATATGGCCACACTTGTTCGACACGCAATCCATCTTTACACTTGATGATTAGCCTTGCCATTGTGTTCCCTGTGCGATCCAGTCTCCAAGACCCAAGAGCCCGTGCATTTCTTGCATTAGTAGAGCGAAGTTAATCCGAAGGAGCCTTCAGTATCAAATTTCGTGCTTTGACTTCTACTCTTTGGTTGGTTTGTCTCTTTGCCGACAGAGTCGGACATAAACATAGTCATGGTGGAGAACTAGCTCACCGAAGGTAGATAGGTAGCATCTGGGTAATATTCATAACCACGTTGTCGATGTCGAAACCCTAGCTGCAACACCCCTGCTGGGGCGTACTTGTCCGAGCACGAGATCATGTGAACACTGTGCGGCAATAACATGGTTGCTGCGCATATTATGCCTGCGTCGCTAACTATACCGTGCGCAGTTGCTAAGTTTCATGATCATCGCCACACATCATGCACTCTATTCAAACACTACACAGCTGCGTCCTCATCGTCCCCATCTCTCATCTCTACATATCTCGCTATTGACCCAAGCCACGGGTACTTGATCATGAGGGCTGTCGGTGCTGCTTGCAATCGACTAGATAGTTGCAGCATCCGACCGACACATGGACACGACGGCTACGATGGCCCCAGGCGTGGTGGCCACCGACGACACCGTGCACCTCGTGGAGAGGGCCGAGCTGACTGTCAAAATAACGCCTGACGATGCAGTTATCCACACACATGTTGACAATGGTCTAGTGAGGGAGGAACATTGGAAGAGTGAATCGTACCTCGGCAGCGGCGGCGCAGGGCTGGTTTTCCAGGAGAAATGCATCATGGGCCAATCATTTGGTCAGCTGAGAGTCGTCAAGGAAATCCCGAAGTCCAGGAATAAGGATGACGCCAACTTGGACATCAAGACTGAGCTCAGGGGCCTCGTCATACTCTCTCAACCCATGGTAAGCCCCCACGATTTGAATGACGATGATCCCGATCCCAGAATTCATGTTAACTACGTCTTTGCAGTACGAGGCCCACTTTGTCAAGACTCTTGGCTGGTATCAGACTCAATCGAAGGTTTTTGTTGCCATGGAGTATCTACCACAAGGCCACCTCCACGCTTATCTATTGGAACAGGGCCCATTGCCCGAAAGACAGGCGAAGCTTGTCGTTCGCCAAATACTCCGGGGACTAGCCTACATTCACGAGAAAAATTTGGCCCACCGAGGCTTGAAACCGGCCGTGAGTTTTCCCTTTACAACAGGGTCTCAATTGCCACGGTGGTTAACAACTTTTAGAATATCATGATCCGAACGCAACCACCAAGTAATGAGTGGTGGGTGAAGATTGCCGATTTTGGAATCAGCAGGCGATTCAAAAAGACCTCGAGCATATCTTCAGCAGAAGGACTTATATGGGGCTTTACGGCTCCCGAACTCTTGGGGCTTAGTCCTATCGGCGAAGGCCTTTCTTCCGAAGCCGTGGCTCAAAAAGGGGATATTTGGAGCGTTGGTGAAATACTCCATTATACACTGACATGTGCGTATTCCTTTGGTGAAGACCGCGACTCTCTTCGTCAATACGCCCGAGATGTTCTCTCCTTTCCAACAGAGAAGCTTCAAGGCCAGGGGGTTAGCCCCTCCTGCACAGCGTTCGTCCAAGAGCTCATGTGTTCACGGCCGATATTACGACCAAATCCTGAGCAAGCCCTCGACCACATATGGGCTAGAATGCCAAATCACTATACGGCGTCATTCTCCCGGCTTTGCTGCTTGATGCGTTGTCGTGGGCTGGTCCCACCATCAGTCATCTTCTCCCGCGATGGAAAAAGGGTTCTTGCAGTTTCACCCGAGAAACTTTATCTCATCGAATCAACGACTGGAAATCTACTACAGACCTACGAAGCTGCAGACCGGACATTTGCAGCTGCCGCGATTTCTCCTGACGACAAATTTGCCATGGTGTTGGAGGATTCGGGTCGGCTCAGTCGATTCAACGCCTTGACGCTGAAGCCGATCGAAGAGAGAGGACCATTCGGCAAGATGCCTCCCGGCGATTGCTTCGTAACATACTCACACGACGGGTATTGCGTCGCGACTGCCCATACATGCAACTTTGTGGTTTGGAGGCTGAAGGGTCATGCTCTGCCGACATCGGGAATATGGCGTACAGGGAACTTCACCGTCAGGTCGATGCAATTCACGGAAGACGACAAAAGAATCACATTGGCTCTCGATAAAGCAGTGCACATTATTCCGATAAACACCGGCTTTAACGGCCATGGCTATGGCCGCGGAGAAGAAACGATCAAGTATCCTGTCACTGGATTGATCTCGGCTATTTCACCCAGTGGTGTCGATTTTGTGCACTGTGATGAAAATCACATCTACTTCTGGCGAGACAATGCCCGCTGTTGGAGACGACAATACTACCACTCAGTCCCATTCCAAAGTGTATGCTTCTCTTCCTCTGGAGCCACTGTTGCCACGGTAGACATAAGAGGAGGGGTAGCGCTTTGGAGGGCAAGGAGCATGAGTGAAGTAGGGTGTCTCAAGTTTCCGGAAGAGCTGGTGTCTAGAGTGGCCGTGTCCCCCCCACTTGGCAGGTTCATCGCCATGGGGCTTAACGATCCGGAGGGACCAAAGGTAATAGTAGTACGAGAGATTATTAGTTTCGTCCCCTAGATAATATTAAAGACGAATCTAGGGAAGGACTTCCTTGATACTGGTCGTAGTATCTAATACGTGTCATCATGTCAATTAGCAAGACGCTTTGATAATGATCGTATCAGGCTGGCTCCACGTGGAATCAGCGAAGCGGTATTGTCCCAATGGACAGGGTTGGAGTTCATAATTCTATTCAGTCTCAACGCCTATGTAACCAACTGAGTCGCCAGACTGACAGATCTGGCGAGCCCCTACAAATCTCGACACAGAGAACACCCTGTGGTAAGAAGGCTGGAATTGTAATTGCTCTATGTCGTTTGTGCCGGGTTACCCCGGAACTCTCTTAGTTACTAGGCGATCATGTCAGGACGGAATATCACGGTCCAAAGGTTTCACTTTCCATGTCTTCTTAGATTATACTATTGTAATAACCAAGCGGGACCAATGACCCATTCAATTAGACCTTGGGATGTCTAAGACCGTGTCCAAGGGGCGAGCGGACGAAGATTCTGCGATACCGGGGTCCCAGTGGCAAAGGGCGACTGCCACGAATCTGTGCGGCAGATAAACATGTTCCATGAATCTCCATGCATGACCTCGTCGATGATATCCTTGCGCATCCAAAACGTCGCCGTTCGTGTATCAGTTACGTACTTGAAGGTCGTGACGATATGAAGTCCCTTCTCAGCCTTCCATGGGCCCAAACTCCTCTTACGCTGCGGATGAGACATCTTCAGGCTGTCCGGGTGCAGTACAAGCTCCCGAGGCGCACGCGCACTTGTGGTGATGACACCCTCAGAAATGGCGGATACTATCCCTGAGAGCCAGTGGGCCGGATATCCAACCTCATGCATACGATTGACGAGTCTGAAGAAGACAGTCAAGCTCAGAGGAGCGTGAACTGGGCGATCGCTCCAAAGTGGGCGGTGGTAGGGCAGACAGATCTTGAGAAGATGTCCGTGTAGCCAATGTTCGAGGGCGGGTCGAGACATCAGCCTATTACAAGGCATAGGCTTGGTTCCAGAACGTGCCCAGATGAAGTAGTTTTCAGTCATGAAGGAATTGCCCATCATCATCCCCGCAAAAGCCTCGGGTACTTGCGGGGTCTTAGGATCCTTTTGTCGCACGAGTCCGAAGTGATCTGCGACCTGCTTGCCGTCATGCATGAGCAGGTACTCTGCAAGGAACTGCTCGTGACTTTCAAGCATGGGAGGGTTGAGGAGACTATTAAATCTCAAGTTGGAAGTCCGGTCGGCGCGGAGAGGCCCTCTGTACAAGAGGGCGGTCAAGGGCCCGCCGATATAGTCCCTGAAAGTGTTAGCTGCGTAAACCCGAAAACCGTGTTGCGCTGAGAATTTATGACTTACGGGATATTGCTCATATGAATGCGGTCATACTCTGATTGAAATAAAGCTGGATCGATGGAATCGGGGTCCTGGGGCTTCTGTGCATGTGAGCGATGTTGTAAGCCGCCATACTTGATACGCTCCAGTACGTCGGCCATCTCTCCAGCTATCACTTCAATATGAATGTGATTATGGAGTGTCGCTACCCAGATGGACAAAAGGTCAAAGAAGTCGCTAAGAACTTTCAGGACACCCCATCTTCGTTGCCCTTGCTTAGGGGAGAGGACAAGCTCTTAATGAGGTCCGCCGGGTTCCAGTCCAGAGATGGCGTGAGATCAGTACCGTGTTCAATCTCATCGTGTCGCCGCGGCTCGTAGTCCATGTCAAGAATAGTTGGGTTGGTCTTCCACTGGGAATCAATGTGTTCCGAAAGGCTCTTCTTGGATCCTGCGTGATCAGAGCGAAACGCATCGAGGAGGGGTTGCAGGCTAGGCTCTCGTCGTTCAATGAACGCTTCGTCGCCAAAAATAATGCCGAATTCGCGGAATTCTCGCTGGTTCCGTTGGGCTCTCGGATTTGTGTCGAACGAATCCTTGCCAAACATGTTCTTCCTGTGCTCTTCCGCCCTCAAAAGGTTGCCCAAAACCGCGGGTCGAATCTTTCTTGGCTCGTAGTCATCACCAAGGGGCTGAGCCCATTGCTTCAGCTTGCGAATGACCTGAGCTTGGGTCTCTCTAGGGACGTGAATCATTCCAAAGATGCCTGTCCCATTAATGTCTCCGGTGTTTTCGAGGATATCGATCAAGGTCCGGATATGCTCCAGCATCTTGTCGGCGACAAACGATGGTATGAATGCCGAGGAGTACATATAAGCCATGACCGTGAGTGCATCCTCGATGCGTGGCAACTTCTGTGATTTCATGACAGCATACCGAAAAGCCATGTCAAACATGACCAGGGTTCTTGCGAGAGCCGCTGCGTTGATGTCCACGAGAGTAAAGCATGCCTTGCCATACGTTTGGCTGCCTGATTGATTGCTTGCCCATTATATCAGACAGAAAAAGGCTAACCAAAGTAAAAAAAGATGACCGTCGCCGCTCCCACACAGAAGAAAAGATACGTCGCCATCAGGCGCGACCAGGGGCCAAATTTGCTCGTCAAACAACGACTCGGCTGTATCGTGCCCCATCGCATAGTATTCGGGAGCGTCTTGGCTTTACGCTACGTATCAGTGCAGCTCAGGTTAACTAGGGTTGAGTGACATACAGATGACCCTTGTTTCTGGTCAAGCGGTCGAATATGTGCTTACGGTGAATGCCTTCATCCGGTATGGCTGACCAGAGCTGCTGCTTCTCTGCCAGCGCCAGGCGCAGATTCTGTCGTGGGACATCATCGTTAAGCGCCTTTAAAGCCATCTCGGCAGTCTCAAGAGACTCTTCTCAAGAGAAAAGTAATATAGATGGCATTTGACCATCCAGGTGTACAGCTTCTGTTTCTTCGGACCATGATCGGGCTCAGACGAAGAGAGAGACAGAGCCCTTTCCAGATTCCTCACCGCGGCAGGATAGTCACGTTGCTAGAACTCAGTGGCCGAGAATGTCGGGTCAATGACCGAAACGAACCTTCGGCAAACTTTCCCCGGCGGGTTGAGCTTCCCAAATAGGACCGCACACAACGAACTTGAATTTCACCAACCTTTTGCTGGTGTATAATCAAATTTCTTTTGCTCCCATGATTCCTTTAGTGACGAGGGGGCGCTAAAAGACAGCAATTTCGATCCCTCTATGTCGAGCGGCACCCTCAATGTCGAATGTGTCCGTGCCTCCTTTCCACGCCTCCGTAAGTACTTCATCAATCATCTTCATGGCATGGAACGAGTCCTTTTTGAGAAACGACAGCCGTACGTCATCTAATACCACCTTCCACTCTGGATGTGCTACCAGTAAGGGTACCTCCAGGCTGACTATGACAAGTGGATAAATGAGTCCGTTGTGGACGAGGAGGTGGTGATTTGCGGGTATTTCGAGCGCTCGGTAAAGCGCGTAGACAGAAGCCATCAGGCGACACATGACAAGTTCCGTCGGAGGGGATAGTATCGCGTCAGCGGCATTCTCACGCACTGTATCGCGTTTCGACGAGCCATCTGTTTTCTTCAATCGTTCCAGTCTCCTTGCATCCAAGACTGCCGTGTATCTCCAGCAGTCCCAGAGGATGCATTGCGCATGCACGCCCATCTCACCAGGCCACGCCCAGAGACGTGCCTCCATGTCCTGTCTTTCACTGTCCGCAATGTCAGCCAGGGTGTCCAGGAAAGATCTCGGTAGCCCCGAGACTACTTCTACACCGCCAATCCTGCCTCCTTCCCAACTGTCCCGGAGCCTACGCAATTGGCGCCATATGCCCATGCTCGGACTTATACGGCCTATTACGGAAGTTTGCAGGTCCATGACAGATAATACCTCGATAGTATGGCGTGTCGCAAAGTCGTGGCCGGGAGACGGCAAGAGAGTTCGCAGCTCGGTATCCAGGTGGTAAAGGTCTGCCATGCGTTGGAGATACATAGTCCAAGGGCGAGCCTGGAGTAGCTATGAGATTAGAGTCAGCTCTTTGTTCGCCGTAGGGAAGGCTTGTAATCTCCGGAGGGAAGGCTTGTAATCTCCGGAGGGTAACGGGATGGTGGCGTGGCTAATACTAACGCATAACGTGCATAGGAGAATACCAGCCGACATAGTAGAGACATCTAACGAGCCATGTCGACCTTCTAATTCGGCCCGGAAAGTTTGCAAGGCATGATCGACGTGCTCCATTGCTGTAACAGAAAAGCCACCATCCATATAAGCCTGGATGCCGTGCAGACGACAAAAAAGGCTTGGCTTTTCTCGGCCATTGCTCGGAAATGTGCCTGGAGCCAGGTGTGACTCTCCGTCGTGTAGAGCCGATGTAGCCCGGCGTGGAGAACTTGAAAACCACCACCAGTAAGTCGGGGATCAGGTCAAGTGACCAAGCTGGCAGGATGTGTTACTTACACTTCTTGAAGAGCTGCCGTTTTGGGCCATTACTGGCGCCCGGGGATGGTGCTCCCAAGGGAGACACATCAGAGCGCGACGTCGAAGTCTCAGACTCGGGGGCGGAGCCGGGTTGTGTCATTGCTTCGGCTCCGGGGGAAGCAGAAGATGAGGCAGCGCTAGTTGACGGTGGATCTTCGGAGTTCGGTAAAGGGGCTGTGAGTCTGGCTGGATCGGAACCCGAGCTGTAAAAAGCGGCGTCAGGGATCGCGGCGACAGCGAATCTGCCACGAGAGGCTATTCCGTTGGTCCACTTCAGCGTCGTGTTGTAACCCTCGCATTGGATGCCGCGTCGCTGACAAGCTCGGCAATCTGGACGCGTCTCGTCACACTTCCGCTTCCGCCGCTTGCAGTTGGAGCAACCGCCCCTGGAACGGACCATGGTTGGCTGTTCGGTGACGCGGGCGCGTAAAGGAATTGTGGGTATAAATTGCGTTGCGTGGAGTGTTCCGTTGGCCGCTTGGGTGACTGGTGGGTGCTTCCGCTCGTGCTGGCCGGCAGGTTGTTAGGAGATAAGATACTCCGAAGAGGCAGCAGAGGCCGAGGCGCATATATATGCCCCATAGGGCATGGCTCGGATACTCGGCCAGGGGCCTCACCACGCGTTGCAAGTTGATAACTGCGGGGGCACACACACTAAGGCGAATAAAGTTCCCGGGCGTCATGCTGAAGCTGCTCGGAAACGGGGCCATGACAGGGCCGTGCAGGGGTGCGCTTGTGAGGTGTGTGGTGCCAAGGTTCGCACCCGCCAGTGGCTACCTTAGCTAAACATCCATACCAAACGAGACGACGAATGCAGCTGGCTGGCTGCAACAAACGCAATGGAACCGATGCATTTATCGTCTTCTGACAGATGACTAGGTCTACGGATGGTCGCCAACAAAGCCGGACCAGGCCGAAACGGGTTAACCTGGTCGTATGGCTTATCGCTGCGTTAATCCAATACTGGATGAGGGGAGTGAGTGGAAGATAAGGGAGGAGACCGGTAGTTGTTGTGGCACTTTGGCATGCCGTACCTCTCGATGATATACTGAACGGGCCTGCTTGCTTCGATCCTTCCGCTCAATACCTTCGTCAACCATCAACCGACACTGAGCTAGGCTGGTCCCTAGTGTCGCCCCGATTCTTTAGGCCTCTGCTTTCCTGTCCCAAAGCCTTCAAATCCAACCCAAACCTCCGAATGGCCAATAACTCAGATATTGCGGGAGGCCAATATGCCCTACTGCCACCAGGAACTGTTCACTTGATCAACTGTAAGGTCTTTCTGCATTCAACTCAAGCCAGCTTCATTGACGTGCAGGTAAACTCAGACGAACAAGCTACGGAGTCCTCCAGCTTTATGCTTTCACCCGTTCCCTCTTCGGACCCAAACGACCCTTTGGTATGTGCTACCATAATGTCGACGCAGATACATGACTGGGCAAACCCTCACACATGGTATTATAGAACTGGGCCAAATGGAGAAAATATCTCAACTACAGCTTGGCCATGGGTGTGACGGTGGCGGCATTCACGAAGTGGGTGGAATCAGTGATGCGTGCCATTTTACAACCATAAGCTGATAATTCTTACTGTCTATCCATTCAAACCGCTTTCTGGCAGCAAATGACGGTTGATCTCGGCGTAACCATTGACCAACTCAGCCATGCCCAGTCAGCTCAGCTTGCGGGATTGGCAACTGGGTGCATCTTTTTCATTCCATTCACAATCAAATATGGCCCAAGGCTGACATATTTGGTCTCCACGGCAGTTTTAGCTGCCTCTGCGTGGTGGACGTCGTCAATGCACTCGTACGCAGAACTAATCGCCACAGCTGTTGTAACGGGGTTGGCCGGGGCGATCAATGAAACCGCCGTACAGATGACTGTGAGTCCCCCTGCGACATCACATCGACTATATGCCTTCTGAATGCAAGATTTGCTGAGTCCATTACCCAAGATTGCGGACATTTTCTTTGTGCACCAGCGAGGCTCTGCAAACGGTCTTTACTTCATCGCCGTAATGGAGGGCAGCTTTCTCACACCCTTAGCTGCAGGCTCTCAAGCCGTAGTCCAAGGCTGGCGCTGCTCCTATTACGCCCTATCCGTTGCTCTGACGGTTCTTTTCGTCATATTCGTCTTTCTATACGAGGAGACGAAATACGTTCCCGTTAGTATCGGCCGGCGAGAGAGAGATAGTTTGGGGACGACTGAACACGATAATGCTCTGTCACGTATTGTCAGGGGCTCGGTGCGAAGTAAAGAGGTCAGTAAGAGGACAATAGGTAGGTACTGGTTGTGACTCTCATTCTTCTCTGACCCTCTCCTTGAAGGGGAGGGACAGGCCTTTATATATATAGTCCTCCTTAGTCAAGCCCTGTCGCAGTCTGGAATCGGCTTAGCCGCCATGCTTTCCTTAGTCAGATTCCAGCCACGTGACACGTATCAAGAGCGTTGAGAAGGATGGTCTCGATCTTGTTTATGCCCAGTCGAATGTTGCGGAAGATATTCGAGTCAAGACTTACCGCGAACGCATGCGCCTTCTGACACCTACTTCGGAATCCCTCTTCCTAGTTTTTATCCTCCCCCTACACGTCATTACGTTTCCTCACGTCATGTTTACTGCCCTGCGATTTGCATCTGGTGTTTGCTGGTTGGTACTTTACATGTCAGTTGTGTCAGTGGTCTTCTCTGCCCCACCGTACAAGTTCGACACTGCTGCCATCGGATACATGAACCTAGGCCCGTTCGTGGGAAACATCTTTGGCAGTCTTTATGGTGGACCGTTTGCAGACTGGGCTGTGTTGTGGTTAGCGAAGAGGAATGGCGGTCTCTTCGAACCAGATATGCGCCTATCCCATCGACTGCGAGATGGTAACAGTACAATCGCCCCCCTTTTTGTGCCCACCTTTTCCCCTCACAACAGGGATATCTGATAGTACGTCATTTACCCCTATGTTTTCTTTTCCTCTATACTTTCACCACTAAAATCGACATTTTCTTATGTGATAAAGTATTACGATGACCTTTAGCGATTCCGAAGGCTCGGTACGGTTATGTATTAACGTCGCCGTACTTCCTAAAGACCTTGCGAGTGCCTGCACCGCCGACTGTATGCCCGAGAGGTGTGATAACGCAGTTATACGCCCTTATGAGCCACCCGCCCTCGAGTGAGGGAGGCATGGTTAATTTGACCCCCTCGACGTACCCCATCGTAAGGTGATTATACGAGAACTTCCTGAGTCGCTAATGAGGTTATTCTAATGGTATATATTATACGAGATAGCTTAGAATATATAATCGGTGATAATAAGAGATTATTGTAAAGGGATAGATTCTGGATTCCATATTATAAGCCCCTAAGAACGGGTTTAATCCAGAGGTTCTACAACTCTACGTTAACGGGATATCCGGGGAGGGACACTTTAAAAGCCCTAATTAGCCGCTAGTTCCACTGGCCAGGCTTATCCTAGGATGTCCAAAGATTTATAAGGAATTATAATATTTATAGACGAGGAAATATATAGTGTGATAAGAAGAGGGGCCTATTAAAACCTTTACTTATCCCTAGACGGATCTGAGCAGAGGCCTCTATCGACTTTATAATAGGACTACCCCCTTCCCACCGTAATAGGGCTATGAACGTTATAGTGGTGACCGATCGTCTATTAAAGAACGTAATCTTTAAATTATTAAAGGACATCACAACGGATATAATAGTAGATTAACTAATCCGAGGTCTAATTAGGCACCATAGGATACCTCATATAATTATATTAGATAAGGGACCACAATTTACGAGTCTTATATGGAAACAACTCTACTAGTTACTACGGATCAAACAAAGACTCTCTATAATGTTCTACTCAAAAATAAACAAAGCTACGAAAAGAGCAAACCAGGTAATAGAAACCTATCTTAGAGCGTATATAGCGTATACTCAAAACAATTAAAATAAACTACTCTTAATAATAATAATAACTATTAATAACCGGGTCACCTTATTAATAAAACGTAGCTTATTTTTTATTACTTATAGGTATGACTTAGACCTGATCAGAGTAGAGGAACCCCTACAGAATAACAATAAGACCCCTACAATAAGAGCAGAGGCTCTAATCCAAAAGCTAAAAGACACTTCTAAGTAGGCTTAGGTAACGATAATAATAACACAACAAAGATAAAAGATTACCATAAACACAAAGCACTAACCATCTAATTAGTTTAAGCCTAGGGATAAAGTTTAGTTAAGGTTACGGAATGTCCAATCTAATTAACTATTAAAAAGGTTCAACTAGGTTAATATAAAATACATTATCCTTGAACTAGTTAAATCCCATATTTACCAACTAAATACACTACTAGGGATCTATAACATCTTTTATATAAACCTAATTAGGTATACTAAAATTAATCCGTTATTATTATAAAACCATAATAACACCTAACCACCTATAATACTAATAATTAATAAGGAGGAGTTTAAAGTTAAGGAGATCCATAATACACAAAAAGTATAGGGTGGATAAAAGGTCTTAGTAAAGTAAAAAAACTATACCTAATTCACCTAGGAATTAGTGGATATACTAGTGGATACAACGGCCTTAGACTATTATAAGGCTAATCACAGGAATATCCCTTAGGAAGGGAAAGGAGGAAGGGGGTAATTATCATAAGCCAAGGCCCGATCAGAGGCCTCGGAACTACTCGGCCATATTTAACACTAACCACTACTTACTAAGCCTAATCAGACCCAGGCAGACCTGATCAGGATCCAACGGATTTATAGGGCAACAGACTTTTCCTTCCTTTCTCCTTATCTTAAAGATACTCATAGTAGTCGCCATAACTAGTTGCAATATACGTGCTTGGACCGTTACAACACAGCCTATACACCAGCTCCCCCCAGGAGGCCAGTCAGGGACTAGGAGGTTACACAAAGGGGGGAGGAGGGTATTATCACAGGCTAAACCCAGTTATTATACCCAGGCTATACCCAAGCTTACACCAGTGCCCCACCGGTGACCCACTAACACCCACCCCCCAAAAAGCAGAGAATTCGTGTCATATTATAGTTTACCCCTTTTCCTCTTCAACTTAAGATAAATAGTATTTGGCTACCTTTCAGTTAAAACAAGGCCTAGGACCAGCCCTTCGCAGCTACTCTATATCACCTCTTAATAGTCTAATTAAGCTACGGAGACTTTAAATAATATTATTAGTATTTTAATTATAATAAAGCCTTACTAATCTATTTATATAGGGAAGTAAAAGGAGTAAACTACTTAGTTTACTATTAAAAGACCTTAGTAGGGAGGTAATAGTGGTCTACCCTCTACCCTTTTAATTTATTAGAGTTCATAGGACTTATAAGCTCCTTTAATTAATACTTTAAGGGTCTAATTACCGACTATAAAGGTTTTAAGGCTTTCCTATATATAATAGGCTTTTTCTAAAAGATTTACTTATACAACTAAGGGCCAGCCTCTGGCTAGGCCTTAAAATAACCAACCTACCCTATTACAGGGACCAGATAGGAAGCAAAGGAACTGGAGGAACCAGCGGGATCTAGGGATAGATTGAACGCATAGTAGCCAGTAGGTAAGATTTGGAGGACGCTGGTAAGGGCTGTGTATTATAGAGTAGGTAGTCTGAGCCTGCGGCTCTCCACGCCACATACCCCTCGGGAGGTCTGCTGCAAGGGCGTAGCCCTTGCCGCCATGGCGTTAAATACAACAACAGCAACAACAGCTACCTACATGCCGTCCGCCGTCAAGGTAATAGGTCCTGGTCATTATGGCCCTTGAGCGGACGCTCGACGGAGGTGTCCTTAACCCCTTTTGAATCGAACGTAATATGATCAAAAAAGAAAGAAAGACGTGGAAAAAAATATGTTTAACTTTGTCCCGTTTTTACCATATCTAGACCTTATTATAAAGAAGCGGATAATACCACTCAGTCAAAGCCGTATAAAGTAATTATACATTTATTGATAGTTATCACAGAGATAGAAGCTCCAACGCAGTTATTTCAGCAATCTGCCCAGTCTCCTAACGGTAAATCATCTGGGACAGCATTAAACAATTGATGTGTGTATCCCCAAGATGTAGTGGGCGGTGGGGCTTGTGAGAGCGAGCGGTGAGCGGATGGTGGTGTCAGATTGAGCGCTCGGCTGAGCGCTCGGCGCTCGCTCGGAAGAACTATAATCCCGAGCGCGCGCCCCAGCCTCCTTGGGGCACCCCCTACCCCTATTCCTACGGGCCCAAGGGGCTTCCAGAAAACGGAGAGACACATAATAGAATATACACAATTTTGACCACTAATTCGATAATTAATAGTCTGATACGTACTATGCTTATAATAAGCATCGCTAACCATCTATTCACTTAATTATACATGCACGAAAGCGCTTCCTAAGTACTTAATTTAAATCTACCCATCGAAATAACCTCCCTAAGTTCAAAAATCCAATTAAAGACCAGCAATAACTAGGTTTTATGGGTTAACCAGTTATAATTAAAAACTAAATCCTATAACTTATGGAAATATATTAATCTAATATATCCTAATACCCTTCGGAGCTTATGAACACTCCTTAAGTGGTGTATAGAGCGTCTTATGTACCCCGAGATCCACGAACACCCTAAGATTAGTAGAGCCGAAGTCCTTAGCGACGACGCTAAATACGAACTATGTACACAGGGCTTTAAAGAGCTCTTAGTAGCGAACCTTGTATTATATAAAGAGTAATGGACGGAGTATATGGAGCGGATAAAAGACTACGAAGTGTTCCTTAAGGGTATTAAAATGCTTAAAAACTGGGTTTAAGAAATAATCCATGTTAGCCTACTATACCACTATTATACCATAGATTGCGTATTGGATTAATGGATTTACGTATTAAAGGAATAAGTAGGGAGTAATGTAAAAGAGAGGTGCTCTGAAGTGAACGAAGTATATAAGTGGATACTAATAATACTCAAGTAAAAGTGTTTTATTATAAAAAGGGACTTAGAGGAGTAGTTTGTGAAGTGGGAAAAGGTAATCTATAAAATTAAAGTAGTAAAAGTCCCCAGTACCGAATTCCTAAGTATTTAGTTCTTAGAATTCACTATAACTATTAATTATAGTTATGCGGATACGTGGATTTTTTTGTACTAAGTAGTTAAAGATAAGTGTATTAAAAATGAGAATTTAAGTATTAGAGAGGTCCTTTTAAATACCCAGAGATTCCTTTAAACTACTTTAATACTTAACCCAAAAAAATAAGTTGGCCACGGAGCGTTTAGGCTAACCATAGAATTAATAACCTAAGACGAAGGCGGCTCTAAAATAACTTCCCCTGTATACCTAGGCGTTCTAGGGAGTAATACTCGGGGTAGCTGGGATTATAGGAGAGGTAGAGCTCCCCGTAACCAATTATAGAAAAGGAGTAACAGAAATTAAGTGAATAACCACCTTTACCTTATTTACCTTTACTTACACTAACTCTCTAAGTATTAATTAATTAATAAGTAAAAATATCCTAAGTAGTATACCCCTAATTAAAAGCTCCTTAAAAACTTAGAAGAGTATATAAGAAAAAACGAAGACCTAAAAGAGTATATTAAAAAAGTAATAGGAGCCCTTAAAGAAGAATATTAATTATATAGACAGTATAAAGTGAGCGTCCTAAGTATGTTCTATACTACTCTAGAAATATATAAGCTCTTTAAATCAGCAATCCTAAACTTAGGTTTAATAATCCATATCTTTAATAATCCTACGTAGTTTACCACACTTATAAGAGTACTAATAAGAAACTACCTCTAAGTAGGCACTCAATAAGTGGTTATCGAAGTATATAATATAATTAATATCAAAATTAGGGGGCGTAAAAGGGCCACTACAAAGCTCCACTTATATAACGTTATACTCTATACGGGCTTTACTAATAACCTTATCTCCCTTACTCGCCTTCGCAGAAGGGGTTTCTAGTGGAATATAAGCCCTCATAATAACTACCTACGGTACTCGGATAAAACCTTTTTATGTATACTCACAGAAGTTACGAATTAGTAAGTCCTAGATTATTAGAAAATCGAAGTGTTACTCGTAATTATACCTATTAAACGAAAAGCACCGGAGATCAAGCCTACGCCGCCTCGAAGGTATAAATATACAATAACAACGTATAGGAAACCGATCAAGGGCAGCATAGCCCTCTAGTATCGAAGGCTAGGTTACGCAGGCCCCGAGGTTATCCAGTACTTAGTAAATGCTTTGAGAGGGGTTAGGTTGACCTTAGGGGGTAAGCCTACTACAATAATAACCTGCGATACGTGTAGAAAAGGTAAAGCTTACCGAGTGATCCGGCGAGCTCCACGAGAATCCCTTAAGCATACGAAGCCTGGAGACCAGCTTATAATGGACTTTTACGATTACGAAGAGGGTTACGAAGGGTATATATCTATGATGCTTATTGTTAACCGAGCTAGTGGTTATGCATAGGATTTTTATTTTATAAGGTGTATTATAAACGTTTTATTAATGCTCTTAATAGACCTCCTAGAACTTCTTAAAGTTCACTATGGAATAACGGTTAAAACTCTAGAGTTTGATGATGAGTTTGAGTAACACCTACGGGTTACTTAAATACTTATTATGCGGGGTATAACCCTAGAGATCTTAGCTTTAAATACGTAAACCTAGAATAGCGGAGTAGAGTGTATCGTAGTGGTAATTAAAGAGTGTATAAGAACGATGGTTTTAGGTGCTAAGCTTTTGAACGTCCTTTAACTGGAAATAACGAAAACGGTAACGTATATATATAATTATATACTATTAGTAATAAGAGGATGGAAGTCGTTATATAAGTTATTTTATAAGTATTTTTAGTATAAAGAAAACGGGATATATGCGTACCTAGACCTCTCCTATATACACTTATACGGGTGTAAAGTGTTCACTATGACCACTAATGCTCAGTTGAAGCGTAATAGGCACCAGAAGTTATTAGTGTATACCTGGATTGGATTCCTAGTCGGCTACACATTAAGTAATTCCTTTCGAATCTGGAATCCCCTACATAACAAAGTTTTCACTACTCGAGATATAGTATTCAATAAAAAACATCACTTTAATAATAATATTAAGGGCTTAGTAAAAGAGATTAATCATATAAATCTCAAAATAATTTAATAACACTTAAAAAAGCTAATCTAGTAAATAACTAGTATAGGAATATATAATCAGAGTATTAACAAAAAAGTAGAAGAAGTAATAGAACACATTAACCCCGATGAGCCCACTTTAGAAGTAGTTATAGAAGTACTCAAGCACCCAGAAACTAAAGTGGACACACCTAAGTAGACGGAAAAGTAATATTTAGAAGCGTAGTTCATACCCTTTCTAATACCAGAGGCGTCACCTCCAACCTCGTTTATCACAACTTTAACCAAACTTAATGTGAAGGGGCATAAGGAGACATATACAACAAAGCAAATACATCAGATTCCTACTTTAACACCGAAATCGAGGCGAGTTACGCCTAGGACGTCGTACAAAACTGCTTTCCTAGTGGGTACGGTGCTTTATAAGAGAAATCCCTAACATTAAGACAGCCCTCGAAGGGACCACGTTATACCTAGCCAACTACGTACCCCAGAACAGGGTTCCAAAGAGTCCTTTATAATAACAGCATTAGATACTAAAGAGCTCTATGCACATAAAGTACTCCCGGACAACTAAATCAAAGGTTAATAAAAGGTAAATGAACTTTAAAAGGAAAACTCCGTAGTAACAATATTAAAAATAACTATACTCCACTCCCGCAAAAACCGGAGTTAAATGTATATAATAATCTCTAAGGAGCGAAATGTGTATAGTAACTAGGATATGGTAAAAGTATTAAAGATAACCGAGCTTTATGTGCGTATAAAAGTAAAAGACCTGTGTAATGCTTTTTGGAGGGATCTACCCCCTCTACCTACATCTTACAACTAACTAAAAATACACCACTTTAAAAGTGAGTTCCTGAGCACCGAAAAGAGCCACCTCAAAGGCTATAAATAATCCTAGTTATGGGAAAAAGTCGCTAAAAGTGCTATATATAGCGAAAAGGTCCTAGGATACCACTAGGTATATACTTATAAGTTGGATAAACACGGGCGGCTAGCTAAATTTAAAGTGTACCTCGTGATTTATGGTAACTAATAACCTAGAAATGTACGAGAAATATACACTGCGATACTTATAAGTATGTTTTTCCGTGTATTAATGGTCGTTATGGTGCGTTTTAATTTAAAGTTATTATAATACAATATAGTAAATATGTTTATTTATATAGATTTAGATGAGATTATTTTTATAGAGTTTTCACTTAGTTATTATGTATTAGGAAAGATCCTATATTTATAAAAGGTGTTATATGGTTTACGATAATCACCTCTCCTTTAATAATATTATTTAGAGGTGGGACTTATAGACCAGGGATTCAAGTATATAATAAGTGAGAATTGTTATTAGATAAAGGGCGATATTATATTCTTTTTTTATGTAGACAATTATATATTAGCCTTCTTATGTGCATAATAAGGAGGTGTATAAGAAGAAATTATTATATTATATAAAAGATATTACTTAAAAGGAGGAAAACCTTTTTAATGGTTCCTTGGGATTGAGGTTATACGGGACCGCTTAAAGTACTGAATATAGCTATTCTAAGTGGTTTATGCGGAAAAGGTAAAGAAGTTTTTACCCCCTATAATTAATACGCTAAAAGATGATTTAGAAGTATATGTATATACTCTAATAGTACTTAAAGAACTTCTCCTATACAACGGAGACGCCTCTGCATAGGAGATCACTTATTTTTAATATAAAGTTGGGATAATCTTATATATAATAATTATAACCCAATTAGATGTCGCCTTTGCTATTAGCCGTCTTATGCATTTTAATTAGAATTTAGGACCAAAGTACTAGTATGTAGTAGATAGAGTGCTTAGATACCTCTATTTTATGCGTTACTTCTACTTTGAATACGGTACCAAACCCGGGAGCGCAGAAGACACGCTTGTGGTGGTATTCGACGTAAGCTTCGCTGATAACTCGATTGATTAGAAGAGCTCTTAGGTACTTGCTATAAAGCTATTCGGAGGGCTTGTAGTGTGGAGGGCTAATAAGTAGGCCACGGTGATAACGTTTATAATAGAGGCTAAGCTGCTCTTATTATCGTAGGCCACTAAGGAAGTGCTCTTTATAAACCAACTTATCTCTGCGTTATAGGTCCAACTACTAATAACGGGGACTCCGAAAGCGGCTTTCCTTATACTAGAAATACTATATACACCTAAAATCCAGCTCTAATACAATAACTTATAAATTATACACTTTGTGATAAGTAACCTAATTATACTCTAGATATGCCTACGCTACGTCGATATTCACAACCACTAGTTACACTAGGAGGTCGTAGTAGAAAGGGTTTCTATAGTGTATACCCTCTCCATAGAGCTTATGGTAAACGGCCTAACGAAGAGCCTGGTGCTACCTAAGTTTTGTGAGTTCCGGAGGTAAATACGGATAACGGAGTAAAAGGAGCTCCTAGAACGGAATCGGAAGAGGGACCTAGAGGCCGATGAGGTGGAATAGCTTGTGAGAGCGTTAAAGGAAGACGTATGGGTAGTAGAGGACTCTAGAAGAGTACCGAGGGTATTGGAGAGCCCAGCTAAGATGAGACCCTAGGAAGGGGAACGCGGAGTATATATAAAGCGCCTCCTTGTGAGAAAAGAAGAACCCTACGTAGAGGAAGTACCTTACGAAGTGTAAGATATATATCGTAGAATAGTTATTAGAGGTCAGGAAAGGTCCCTACGAGGCCTTCCCTAAGGGGGTGTATTAAATTAAGTGCTCGGCTGAGCGCTCGGCGCTCGCTCGGAAGAACTATAATCCCGAGTGCGCGCCCCAGCCTCCTTGGGGCACCCCCTACCCCTATTCCTACGGGCCCAAGGGGCTTCCAGAAAACGGAGAGACACATAACAGAATATACGCGATTTTGACCACCAATTCGACAGGTGGCAAAGGCAACCGCGAGTCATTTTCAGGCGGACCCAGGTGTCCAGGAACTGACCAATCGCTGAGCATAACTCGAGCCGAATGGCTTTCCTAAAGAAAGGGGCGGACGAGCCTGGGCTCGGGCACCCTCGTCCTTTTGTGACAGTTTGTTTCAGTCAAAGGGAGAAAAAGATGACAAACGACGAAGCTAATGACAAATCTGATATTTGTCCAAGACACATCCTGAGCTAATACACGGGTGTGTATACGAAGGTAAAAGACCTCAGAAAAAACAGAGAAAGATAAGGAATATCCGGCACCCACGCATGCTGCTTTTTCTTGCGGGCCAAATCTGGCTCTTATCCGGGGTAGATCAAGATGAGCGGGCTATGGCACAAACCACGTCCACAAGCCCAAGGATAGGGCAGCCAAAAATTTTCACGATACCCTCATTTAGGAAAGCGGGTCTGGTCCGTGCTTGCGTCTTATCTCCTCTGCCCTATTTGGCAATGAGTAATGGCCGACCGCTTAGTGCACGACAACCGTTTCCGAGGACTAATTTAATGCTTACTTTTCATAATCAAAACTAGCTCATCGGGTATATCAGACGCTCTCCTTACGAGCCCGGTGTTCCCGGTGCATCATCATCATCGCTTTACGCGTTCGCGAGAAGCTCACTCGGGCAGGGGCACGACAGATCAAATGAGGCTAGCAGCTTATCCACTGCCGCCTTCGAGCAGTCTCCCGCCTCTGCGGAGGCTGGACCAGCTCACCGAGGCCGACATCACCTCGGCTCTTCAAAGTTTGTCGACCATTTACTGCTCACTACCCGTCTCCGTTGCCTTCCAACTCAACCCGGATGGGCACAAAACCTCTCAACATGCCGCAGCCCTAGTCGACTCCGGTTATGTGTCGGAGACCGACGACGACCACGAAGAGGTAGACGGGATCGACCACCACATCGCAGCCCTCCGCGTCGATGCTTTCGAGCGCAGTTTCGCCGAGCGCTGGCTCATGGGGTTCATCGCTCGAGCCGAGACCCTTCCCTGCTTCGAGACGGAGAGCGCTTGCCAGCATGCCTTGGACCAGGCCTCCTGCGTTCTCGAGTCTTTTTTTGCCGCCCCCGATGTCGACAGTGCACAAGATGAAAACGACCAAGACTTCTCCCGCGAATTCTCATTTGAGCTGAACTCGCTGCACAGCAGCACTCAGGCCCGCATCCCAGTCACTGTGAGACTCAACGACAGGCTGGCAGGAACCAACTCAGCCGACCCAGACGATGTTGGTCTTCAGAGCTGGGGTGCATCCATCGTGCTCTCGGATCTCATGTGCGCCGACCCAGCCCGGTTCTGTCTCACGCAGCCCGCACTCGGCGCCTCCCCACGCATCATCGAGTTGGGCGCAGGGACCGGGCTGGTCAGTCTCGCGCTCGGGAACATGCTGCCTCATCTAGGCGCGGCAAGCCCGACGATTGTTGCGACAGATTATCATCCAGCTGTTCTTGCCAACTTGCGATCCAACGTCGCCATTAACTTTCCATCCACGTCAAGCCCCGTTTGCACGACAACCCTTGACTGGTCTGCTCCTGTACTGGAACCCCCTCTAGATGTTCCCGCGAAAATAATCATCGCGACAGACGTCATTTACGCCCCGGAGCACGCGACTTGGCTGCGTGATTGCGCGACGCAATTGCTGGCGGCAGATGGCGTTTTCTGGCTCCTCGTAACCGTCCGTCGCAACGGCAGGTTCAATGGGGTCAGCGACAGCGTAGAGGGCGCTTTTTCTGCAAATGACCGGCCTCGGGGGAGCACTGGGAAACAACTAACAATCATACGGAGTGAGATAATAGAAAAACGTAATGGAGTTGGACGAGGCGATGAGAGTGGCTACAAGCTCCTGAAACTTGGATGGGCATAGAACATAGAGCATAGAGCATTGTACGGACAGACCTGAGGCACGACACGTGCTACACTAGAAAACCTGCTAGACGATAGATTCTGCGAAGACAGAGAAAATAATGCAAACCACTGAATGAGAAGACACTCATGCATCACGAGTAACTGAAAACTTGATGTGAGGGTTATAGTTACGCCCCGAGTGAAGTTTTAATCACGTGCATACTTGCTAACTTGGTAAAACACTTCGGTTTCGGTCATATTACACATCACTAGCCGACGCGCAGTGTGCCTCTTGCACAGGTCAGGTTTTGCTGCCCTTGCAGCACGTCAGGTTTCTCTAACACATGGAAGCTTGGGCAATATACCCGCGCAAGCCCCAGGACGTCATAGACTTGCTCGAAGAGCTCGCGGCGCAGCACTCTCAGGACAGCGTGGGGAGTGCCGTTAGGAAAAGAGAGGTGGTCGCTCCGTGATGCCGTATCACTGCGCCAAGTTGACGTCTTAACTAGTCAAACCTTGTGCACGGCCAATTGACAAGGAGGTCAATTATCGAAATGAATAGTGGCATTTGTTTAAACCGAAGCTCTGTTTGATAGCGAAAGTGGTTAAGAGCATGCAGTTCATGCTTTTTCGAGCATTGCACCGCTGGACATGGGAATGTGTGTGTACCTTGGGATGCTCATGTTTATAGGTTGATGCAGGGGCAAGCCACGTGTTACTGCAAATTTGTGTCTTTTCTTTCCATATTTTCTCAAATCAAAGAAAAAGATGTGATAAGAATAGACGAAAAACAACTGATGTTCCGGCTGTCATCAGGTATGGCTTGTGGTAGCGCCGCCCCGACGGCACTTTGGCCGCCAAGGGCCGAGTCTCCACAGGCCCGGCCCCCACGTCGGCGCCGACCCTCCGACAAAAAAATAGGTGGGAGGAAAAAGTAAACAGGGTCAACGCGGACGCGTTACACGCGCAGCGGCTAGGAGACAGCGAACTTGCCTGCTGCATCTCCGCAAGCAACACCGCCAGTCTGAACGCAATCACATCGTCATCCAGGAGTCCGTCGCAGCAATGGCCCGAGGCAAAGCTACTTCAAAGTCTTCTGAGCAAGGTAGGCTCCCTGTCGGCCAGGCCAGTCTATGCGTTGGCGTCAAGCTCAACGTTCATCACAGACATACCCTACGACGCGATCAAGAAGATCGTCGCGCACTCTCTAGACCCCGAAACTGCCCTCGTAACCCTCACCGTCCTCATCAAAGGAGCTCGCGAAGAAGTCTCGGAATGGGACATACAAGAACATCGACCGACTCTTTTGTACGAATACTGGGCTAGCTTCAAGGGCCAAACGCGCCAGGACGTTCTTGGGATCGAGGAGCTGTACCATCCTTACAGACTATTGCGGCATCGCAGAGTCCGTGGGCAATGGCAAGTACTTGTCCAATGGCTCGGATACTCTCACGAAGGCGAGGACGTCTCATGGGAGCCGGCGATCAAGATGCGCACCGACGCGCTGGACGTGTTGGTAGACTACTGTGGACATATAACCGACGAGAACGTGAAGGCTGCTCTCTTAGGTCCTTTGGCGCACGCAGGAAATGCAATGGTCGAGGCTAACGCAAACGAGGCCAAGCCGGCCCTGGACTCGGTCGCGACACCTGCGTCGGCCAAGCAGCATGGGAAGCGAAAGCGTGAGAGCATTGCTGAACAGTCCGAGCTCGTCAGCGATAAACGCCGGCGCTGTAAGCCAATGTCTGATCCATCTTGCAACATATTTGCTAACAAAACCCCACAGCCTCCAGATATGACTCGACGCCCGCCTCCAAGACTCCCGCGACCAAGTCGTCGACATCAAAGCGAAGACAGGCACAGGCCCCTCTCGATGCCCCGCAAGCGACACCCAGACCCTCGGGTTCAGCACGACGACAAACAAAGGCTCCTCTGGGCGATGATGTGGTTGCCGCCGCGTCTCCTGGTCGTACGCAACAGCCGTCTCGGTGGAGAAGCACGCATGCCACTGCAGTTGCACCTGCATCCCAATCTCACCGCATGAGCCCTGCAGACATTCCCCGAACGATGCTGTGGTTTATGGATGATTTTACCGTCGGCGACATGCAGAAGGTTTGTCGTTTCATTGACGAGCACTGCGCCGGGAAGCTCCGTCTCCCTCTTTACAGTGGCGGTGACTGGGATGGAAAGACTGCAAGCGGGCGTTGGGAGGATGTTTTCATGGTGAGCCCGCTCGGGCGCCTGGGTCGATATGACAGTGACGAAGACAAAGAGGAGTGAATTCAGGGCTTTTATTACGGCCACAAGATGGAAGCGGCGCGTTTTGGCGTTCCGGAAGATACGACAGACTTGCTTGCTCTTGGGCAAAAGAATTCCCAGATTATCATGAACGGCCTCATGGTCTGCCTCACACTTTTCAAGATAAAGACATTTTATCTACGAATTATGACTTTTTTTGCAGGACCGCATATAATCATTACACTTGCCTCTACGGAAAGCTCATTTTGCTTTCTTAACAAGATGGCATACTTCTGGCGTCTGAGGCGTCCTTATACTTTGATCGATGGAACGCTTCACTTATACAAACCTTGGTCTCTTTGAAATCCAAGTGTCACATCTATCCCTTGGGGCTTCTTGACTGGCGTTTGTGGTGTCTAGGTCCTCGGGCGTTGGAGCGGTGAGCGGGTTGGCGGTGAGTGCTGTTACCGCAACTTTAGGCCGATAATGCGGTATTTACGGAGGTGGTCTCTTGTTGAACCCTTTCTTTCTTCGAATCCATAAACAGTAATCAATGACCTCATCTCGGTTTGAGTCGGGAATATCGACATAAAACACCACCTAAATGTATCCCTCGACTCATCCTGTCTTTTATCTCTTTTCACCAGAGCAGGTAAACACATACAGAGTTCATTACTGTAAGAAGTCTAGTCACTTTTCTACCTAGGGTTGAACCTAGCCGCCCTTATAGCACATGAAAAGAATTTCCTATGTTTGTTGGTAAAGTTCGCTATGGTTTGCTTCGAGTGAGTAGCTTCCAAGCTGGGATTAATTTCCAAGGTGTTGATTGTAGAACATCCGTTCTTTGACGTAAATCATCCCTTACCATGTTGCCGTCTCCGACGGATGAAAACACTACATCTTGTAATCGAAATTCAAGCAATATATAATCCAGGCTTTAGTTGCGGTGGAAACACATTGTATGATCAGTCATTATACACGTCAAACAAGCGATTTCGCCGTTTCAACTCTAACCTAAACACCATCATCCCACCGAGAGATTCCGTAAAAGACCCAGCAAAATGAGCAACCAAGCCGAGGCCTCATCTGGTCCCTGTAACAACGGAAAAGCGCCATTCCAGCATGAAGTACCAGATGATCTAAAGGGCATTCCTCTGGGTTTCATAGGGACCGGGGGTACAATCGCGTCCAGGGGCAAGCACGCTTTCGACTACTTGGATTACCAATCCACGAATGATCGATTGAAAGCCCAATATGTACTCGAATATACCGGGCTCAAAAATTTCATCAAGGACAAGAACACCGATATTCTCGATGTCGGTCCACTCGACAGCACTGCCATTACCTACAAAAACTGGCTCGATATCGCCGAGAAATGCTACCAGCTGCAACGGCAGAGCGTCCGTGGCATCGTAATAGGCCATGGAACAGCCACCCTTGAGGAGACCAGTTGGTTTCTTTTTCTGACGTTGAAATTAAACGTTCCTGTTGTCGTCACAGGACCCGTGGTTCCCCTCACTGGAGCATCGTCAGATGCAACGCGCAACTTGGTGGACTCTTTCCGAGTGGCCGCCCGTCCGATTAAGCATGATACCGGGCCCGGGGTTGTGGTGGTCATGAACAGCCAGGTACATACTCCCAGGGAAGTAGTCAAGGCACACACTATCTTCCTTGATGCTTTCGACTTTGGGCATGTTGGCAGCGTGTGCGGCGAACACGTTAACATTACCGTGCCGCGGAGTCTTTCCTACAGCAATCCTCCAAAGATCAGTGAGCTCGGGAATCTGTTCGAGAATCTACCCCGGGTAGATATTACATATAGCTACATCGACGCCGACGGAGCTGCTGTGACCGCATTTTACGAGGCGGGTGCAAGAGGTATCGTCTCAGCGGGATTTCATCCCGGCTTGAGTACTGGACCTCACGATGAGGCACTGACGAACTTCATTAAACCCAGGAAGGGCGAGGAGGATAAGAAACAGCAACGATTCGTCGTTCAATCAACAAGAGCGGGTAATGGGCCTGTTTACAAGACCGAAGACCACGAGAAGAGGGATTTCATTGGGGGCTATGACTATACTCCGCAAAAAGCAAGAATACTTCTGCAGATATGTCTGGCAAGGGAACTTCCCCATAACAGGATTCAAGAAATCTTCGACGACAAAGAACCCCAAAACAAGTTGTGGGTATAGGTAGAGACCATTCCACTTATCTCTATATACAAGCACCAGACCGACAGTTCAATAAGACAATTGACAATACTCTGAGGATTATTGATGTTAGTTAGTAGAGAATATCGCGAATGTCATTGCTCATTTCACACGAGAGTAATCAGACCATATCTTCTTGTCACATACATGTACGCAGCTGCTGAGTATGCCATTCAATGCTTATTTGGGCATGAAGAACGACACCGGGCTACTGGCGGCCCCTTGGCATCTGCTGCAAACGCTGGCAGCCTCCGCTGCCACTTGGCCAGGGCTTGACTGAAACAGGGATCCATTTTGTGTGAATACCGTTCAATGTGCCATCAGGCAGTTGGGCCCGGAAACATTGCTTTATCTGTCACCTTTTGCCCTTGCAGGAAACATTTCCCCGTCTCAGGGGTTCACGACCCTTTGACCCAGGTGGTCGACCACACGAGGAGTGACTGGCAATCCCCGGCCTACAACCCTCCTATTGATCTGCCCAGGGTGACAGCCCCATCCCTTTCAAGTAAGGCCCATTCTGGAAGAATGGTGAATCGGGGGTAATGAGATGTATTCCCAGGGCGGGTGCCTGACCGCCATTACGACGCCAATCGACATCAAGAAAGGTAGGTTGAAATGCCTGTCAATCTCGTGTCATCCGATCCTATCCCGGTTCTCGTCCCTGCATCCTGCCCATGTATCCTTTGCATTTGACCTGGATTTCATTCTATCTATCTATGCTACACTTTCCTTTTCCGAGTTCTCGATGCTGGCGCTCTAACACTTCTTAGATCGCCTGTTTCTTTTTCCTGCCCTCGACCTTTTAGTTTCCTTGCCACCTGCTGCATGAGGTTTTTGATTTTCTTCTTGTAGTTGCTGTTTTTGAGTCTTGTCGAGGTTGTTTATCGCTGTGTCTTCGTCTTGGACTTGATCATATGCTCGCTGAGATTTCTGAGGACTTGCCAGCGAGACTTTGAGGAACTCGTCATCTTCCGGCTGGGTGGATGCCTTCTTCTGGTACTGTTCCTCAAGTGATGTCTGATTTTGTTGCTGCGATGGCTGCTCCTCTTGCCCCGGCTTTTGCTGCTGTGCCTGCTGCTGTGCCTGCTCCTGCTCTTGTTTTTGATCCCGCTGCATCGTATCCTGTTGCTGCTCTGCTTGTTCCTGTTGCCGTGGTGTCTCTGATGAGGTCTGGTCTTCTTGTGAGGCCTGCTCCTCCTGCTGCGGTGCTGGCTGGGAATCTTGCTGTGACGATTGCTCCTGCTGCTGCGGCGATTGCTCTTCTTTCTGGGGCGCAGGCGCTTCTTCAGGCTCCAGTTCCGGTTCGGGGGTCCTGAGCTCCTTTCTTTCGAGCTCAATCTCAATAATAACGCGTCCTTCCTGGCCAAACATTCTACGAAGACCGTCACCGTCTCGGTCGAAATACAATCCCCAGACCCCAGTGTCCTCAAGAACAGCGCAGAACCCTTCCCAGCCACAAAAAGTTAGTCTGCGATCTTGCCGAGTGCAATCAAATGGCCCGGTTAGATTACAATCCGCCACGGCTCGAACCCCGAATCGAAGCTGGTAGGTAAGCGGGTCAACGAAGACCCAATTCATGATGGGTGCTTCATGAGTGATGGTGGTGACCAATCCCCCGTAGCGCGAATCAGGATAAGGCAGGTAGTATCCCTCAAAGGGATGGCCAAAAGGGGCATCATGGACAGTGCCGGTGTCGATGAAGAGCTGGAGCACTGTCAATTTGCCTGTCAAATTTCCATGTGGGGGGCATTGGACGTACCCTGTCACCGGATAGTACCACTCGCCGACTTTCTAGGTAGGGGCTGTACTGGGATGACTTGGGGCAATGTACAATAAGGTTGTTTTTGCGGCTCCGATGCTCCTCCTTCCGGGCCTTGGCCATTGAGGCTTTGATGCCCTCATGAGCGCCGACGGCAGTGCCGAAGCTGATAAGGAGTGAGAGAACCATCTCCACTTGCGTGTCTCAGTAGTCTGCAAGGTAGGCTGAATAGCGTGAATCGGATAAAAGACCGCCCACGAATGAATTTGACAAGCGCTTGAATCAATGCGGCCGGGGCAATCGAGGAATGGGTTTGTTGGTGTTTACGAGCGACAGCTGGCGTTGGGCAACGTGTCGTCTCCTTTGCTTTGAAGAGTGGATTGTATGGGCGCACGTAGTGCGGCTCAGGCGACGCGTCGTGGCAATAGGGATAATGTGGTATCGACGGTTTCGGGGGGGTTTGGACCTCGTAAATCAGGGCGTTGCTTGAGTTGTTTCATCCCGTGAAACTTCGAAAGATCAGAACAGACGTTGAATGGGAATTGAGAATCATCGACTGATGTATGTGGGCCGCGGCGGCAGGCAGCTCGCGGAACACTGCGAAATCGATTTTAGGTGGGCTCATTTTCAACAATGTCAGATGCGATTCCCTTGTTGCAGATCTCTTGTGACCCCTGATCGATGCCATTGAAACTCCCCGGCATAAGGGTCGCTGGCATGGGTATGGTGGATTCAGGACCCTTGCAGAGCCTCCCATGAAGACACTCTGAGACACAGACGAGCCCCGATGCAACCAAAAAACGTTCTATCGACTGACCCGAATCGTACCACGCTGGCCATTTTTCAGATGTTCTGGAAACACCAACGTTATCCGCATGAGCGAGAGTCGTTAGCCGCCACGTTCTAGCCAAGGCTGACAAAACGCGAGCGCAAAATGCGATCCGAGCGGCTGGTTTCAACATCGGACGATGTCAGTTTGCTCCCCAGAGCGGCCACCGCCATTGTTGCAAGTCTGTCTAGGATGGACGGACGGAGGAGGGTGATAGCATCAACTAGTTATACCGGGTTCTTTCGGCCGCGATCGACTAGAACTTAAAGCTCCTCATATTCCCCCTCCAAGATGGCTAAGCAGGCCGACACAGAACCACCACTACAACCACTCAACACCGCATTTCACAAGAAGCAAAGGTCGGCGGGAACAGGTTCCCCGATCGCCACTATATCGTCAAAGTTTGAGCCTCAACAGCAGCAACCAACACCCAAAAGACCCGGCTACGCACCTCGAGCTTCTAGCACGTCGTCAAAGCGCCTGTCTGCATCATCTGCACCCTTTTGCCCTGCCGATACCCCTGCCAAGTCGACTCCACCCCAGACAACTCCCGCTCCAACCTCTCCACCGGAAGACAGTTCTGTTGCGCCAGGAGCCCTCAGACGATCGCTCTCCTTCAAGCTTCCCATCCGAGTCTCAACCGACAATAATAACCTCCCCGCCGCCGCCGCCACAAACTCCAATCGCTCCAGAGCACAATCTCTTCCGCAAGAACCTGAACCTTCCAAAGACCAGCGCCGTCATTCCTCTCGTGGCTCGCTATCATCCATCGCACTATCATCCATCGTCGAGAACACCACTCTCAAAGATCCCGAATCGCTTCGAGTAAAAGACGCGAAGCCCTCTCCCAAGTCCCCATCCAAGCAGTTTCTGTTAGAACGAGGTCTTCTCAACACCGAAGAGCTCGACGAAACCAGTTCACCCGAAGAGCTACAAACCTCTCTGCAAGACCAAGTCGTCAAATACCTAACCACAATGTCTTCTCCGTAAGCAACCACGAGTCTTCCATCCTGTTCCTATTAGCACTCAATGTCTAATGCATCCAGATCCAACAGCCAAAAGACCGACGCCGCCGAGCAGCAGCGCGCTCCCGCCTACCCCACCTCGTACCCTCCCAACAACCAAGCCCTCAGGCCCAACATGCCCAACCCTGGCCTGCCCGTTCCCATGCCGAACCTCTCCGGCAACGCAAACGGTCCCGTCGGTAAGACAGCCTGCTTGTTATTGGCTTTTACATCTCGCTTACATTCTCTCAGGCAACCTGCTGAAGGGCCCCGTTGATGACAAGGGCAACTTGACGAAAGCCGCCCTGATGGTCGGTATCAAGTTGGACCTTGAAGCCGAAGTCCACGTCACCGCTCGCGTCCGCGGTGACATTCTCGTCGGCCTGTACTAGATATCCATTTTTCTGCATGTAATCTGAGCATAGCCTGGTGGCGGAAGGTTTGGCCGTTCGGCGACATTCGGGCCCTGGCCGAGACCCGCCCATGCACATTAGGACCATCATCTTTTTACCCGCGAAACAACGTTGGGAGGCGCAAGACTATCCACTGGCTGCGGATACAGGATTAGCAATTTGGTTTCTTTGGTCACAAAAATTTGGAGATGTATTATGGCGCGTTGGAATTCCCCTTTATAGCACAAATATTAGCCCTGATGTATCACCTCATAATACTTTGCTCGGTGCTGTGATGTTCCAACGCTCGGGATGAGCTAAGAAATGCGGGTTTTCGATTGGCCTTTCGTGACATGAGCATTTTTCCGGCCTGTTAACTACAGTGTATCTGCTTCTTGATCCAGAAGTCTGGACCCAATTTCATGGACAGCCGGGAGACGACAGTGCTTATCCTGGCAATATGTATGTCAAGTAGATAAATCCAGAAAGATTTACCATTCTTACTTGTAGGTTCCGAATAGACATACCATAAATTATATTGCCCACACATGGGAAGCGGCGCTGTGAACGGCAGAAGTGCATCTCACCAACAGCATGTTGCTCTCGGTTTCCTGGCTGGGCTTAGATGCATAGAAACTACAATGTGTACACGTGTCTGCCGTGCGTCTCATTCGACTGCGGAGTCTTGGCCTGGTCCATTTGCTCCAACTTGTAATATTTATACTAGAAATTAAAGCCGGTAGTCCTAACGCTACTAGGTTGAAGACCGGAATTGGAGCAAAGAGGTCGATGAGGATTGGCTGAAAATCAGCCGAGAAAGTGAGCAAAAAACAGACTTGACCTACATCTGGCCACACCCGATGGCTAAGATCAGCAGCATCTTGTAACGCAGGAATCATGCTGTGTCTGCTCAATGTGTCGATAGCATGTCGTACATACGAGTAGAGAGGGGATGGATATTGAAGCCGCCACAATGCAATTCCAGCAATGGGGTCATGGTCAAATTCCGGACTACAATGCAACCCTTCCAGGCTGCGCCTAACGGCGAAGCTTGTGAGGGTGTCGCTGTGTTGTTACCGCGTGAAACCTAGGGAGGCTACCCGAATTGGGCCTTTGTGTTAATGTAGAAATTTGAAGTCCGCAACCTGCGTATTTTGATCACCCTTATTACATAAAACCCGCTAATGAAGTGAATTTGTATAATCTCTTTACTTCCCACCACTTGCTTTGCAATGCGGTTTCCGTCCGTGAACAATATATCTTCCGCCGCTTGTCAGCATGAAATCCATCGCAGTTTCTGTTGGGAGGTCTCACATTGGCCAATATGCGTGCACTGCTTGGTCTCTCAATACTTTCCTGGCTTTGCTGACGAGCACGATGACCTCCTCGTATGTCCAGCCCAGTGCTCTCGTAAGAGGCGCGAGTGTGGCGGGCTCCAGAGCCTGGTCCATATTCTCCAGACTCCACATGCCCAATTCCTTGTAGTGCTTGTCTCGGGGCCAACGGTTTGTTGGCCATTTGTAGATGGTTTCGACGACATCTTCAAAGCCGACGGCTTCCATGAGTTCCTTCCACTGTTGAGCAGCACTCACTGGACGGCCAAACTTTTCCATGCCCTCCATAACCAGAAGCACCCATTTCCAGAGGTCCGAGTCAACCGACAAAGTGCCATCGTCGCACCCTAGAGGCAGAGCCATATCTTGAGCTTCGAAATAGCCACCTGGTTCGAGAGCACTGCATTGTGTACGTGTAAGTTCGATGCGTTGGGCCGTGAGGTTATGAGTAGAGGCTCACTCATAGACTTTCTCAACAATGCTCATGTTATCCGCAAAACTACCCGTCATCATGCGGCAAAAGATGAAGTCGAAAGGCCTAGACCATGTCCAACTTTTTTCGAGGTCATCGAGCTGTTCAGAACCGCACCGGTCAGAAACGTCTCAAAACTCACGGATCATGCTTTCATACCTCAAAAGAACAATTAGGAGGAACTCTTATGATTTGGTTGTTAGTATGCAAGTGGTGATTTGGATCAAATGCTAGACGAAGTAGTGCAACGCAACTCACAAGTCGGGCTGAACGGGGCTGAGATCTACGCCGATGACCTAACCTATTGTGAGTCTGAGGGGCGCACAATGCAGTCGATCCGTAGGCTGTGCATTACCTCTGACTCTGGATGCGCATCCGCTGGTGGTGGTTCGTCAGACCTCCATCCCGCCTAGGAGTAGGGGCTAGCTCACCGTATTCCATAGACCAAATGCCGGTGCCAGTCCCAAGGTCGAGAACGCGTTTGGCGCCCCGGTTCTTGGGGCAAAGGCAGTGATTGCCTCCCAGTGTAAGGGTCATGACATAATGCTGCAAGTCTGCATGTGGTCAGAGTAAGAAACCAGCGCGCGATTCACGGGGTTCCAACCTAATCTGTCGACCTCCGACTTTGACCCATGTCAGTATCCGCAGTTCGCAGGGGTCCCGCTCGATGCACCATACCTCATCGTTCGGAAGGAAGTATTCTGCCGAGCAGGGTCAGTTGGCGAGATGCACGCCGAGGGTTGACAAGCCACTTACTCCCCGCACTCATAGCATGATAAGTGCGGCCATTTTCATGTTGGTACTGCCGGATGCTGGATCGCAGCGACGTGAGAGACTCTCGAAAGGGCTAGGGCAGCTGTGATTAGTCGAGTGAGACATGCTAGATCCCGAGGGAATCATTGATGGATAGAGTTAAAAAGGACCATTGATTCTTCATGCATTTCAAAAATTGTTCTCCAGATTGCTTCCCCCCCAACGATCCAAGATAGATGCCGCCGAGTTATCATGGGGGTTTCGGGGCTGTCAGGTGCGTAACAAGCGTTCACGAGCGAACGGAAGACATGATGGCTTGAACTTACGACGTCTAGTGCCGAATCGATGTCGGATGCGTCGGCCGAATCGGGCTCCTGCACAGAGATGAGTCTCGGGGGTTGAAAGATGCCAACGATGGGAATGCGGGGGGCGAAGCCCCGAGGAAGGTGGCGGCCGGGAGGTTTAACTTACGATCTGCGGCGCGGGGTCCGGATCGGATGCATGCGCGTGCGGTGGCGATGAAGCGAAGTCTCCTGCTGGCGGTAGTGCTGGTGCCGGCTTCGGGGAGTTGGTGGACTTGCGGTAGTGGGCGTTTGTAGGTGACTCTAGCTCTAGAGAGCCGTGACAAGCTGGGGATTGCGGCGATGCCATCATTACGGCAGCGGTAGCGCTCGCACGAGCGATTGACTTAATAACTTCCGGGTCTGGTGAAAAGCAGCTGCGACAAAAGCGAGCTACGTCTAAGGAGAAGGCAGCAGCAGAGACCTGGAGGAAGCGCAAAAGGAGAAAGGCGAGGGCAACAAAAAACCAAAACAGAAGATGAGCGGAGCAAAAGTAGGAAGATCGAAGGGGTGGTTACGCCCAGTGAGATGGAAAAATGTCATGTCTTTAATAACAAGCAGGCGGGCCTCAGGCAACACCACGGGCTGCGCATGTCTTTGTGATACATCGAATTCGGAGTTTGATATGACTCTCGCCGGTTCAAGGTGCGTGGGGACAGACGCTACTGCGTAGTACGTGCCACATCTGTAGCGCGGCGTGGTATGGTGCGGCCAAACGGGGAAGGATGCGGCGCAAAAGGGAGATGCATCACCTGGAGCCGGGGAGGGGGGCACAAGCTCCGAGTGCCATCGGCGTGCTCTGAGGTCTCAAAGCTCTCGAGAGAAGATGGCACTAATGCGGTTCTAAGCAGCTCGTCTGCTAGTGGCGTAAAGGGAGATGGCCGGTATCTAGTCCATGCATCACAAGTCGGAGGCAATGACCAATGACCTCCTCCAGCTACAGTGCCGACCGGTGTTCGGTGTTCCATGGATTAAACACGGAGAAGTTCTGGAAACGGTCTGCTGGATGCGGATCAATCGCATCATCCAGGCCCCCTCGCCAGACGAACATACGCACGATAGATTAGTAGGGCGGAGTGTCCTTTTGGTGGACGAACAGCTCACTACCTACCCGCCTACTATCAATTCGGCCGCACCCGTCCTGGGGCCCGCTTGGTCCAGAGTCTGGTCCCTCGCGTGTCACGTCAATACGCCAACCCCGCTATCCTCAGGGACAAAGACACTGGGGCAGACGCTCCAGTGTGGACATGGGAAAAGCTAAGCTAGGCCTTGACCAGCGCCAACTTGCGTGCGAATGCCAGCTTTCGACCAATAAGCAAGGACACGAAGCTCAGCTACATTATGCGTTTCGGTTATTGGCTTGGTTCCACGTCGTGCTCCTTGCCTATCTGGGGTAGCTCTGAGTGCTAGGCTCTCCGCTGGGCGCCTGGAAGGGCCTTGGTGTCTAGACCTTGGCCCATTCCGGCGATCGTGGCCGTTGCGCAGCAGTCCCAGGGCCAAGGGCACGGTGTTATTACACTAGAGATGGCCGCAAATGCGAGACGGAGATGGAATACCAATACGTGCGTATCAAAGGACTGCGCCAGTTGAGTTGGGATAAGCCTGCCTCCCAGAGTGAACACGAGGGACAAGAGAACACCCGAAGACACATTATCCTGCCCGAGCCGCAGCGGCGCGTCCGTCGAACTTAAAGGTCGATATCCATGGATCCTAGCCACCTTCCGCTCCACAAACTGCAGTGATAGCTGTCCGTCCGCGCATTGGTCGCACTTGGTTTTCACGTTTGCCGATGCTGCATTCTGATGGTCGGCTACGCCATCTTGCATTGGGAAAAGCACCCGTCGACGTTGATGACACCTTCCAATGAAGCATGGATCCACGATTGTGCATCTTTCGTGTAGTAGGCCATTTAAGTTAAGAACAATCCGGCTTTCTTGTTTACCACTGGCGGTTTCTTTTTTGATCCTACATTGCATACATATGCAGTCTCCGCCAGGAAAATCACAAGCTCATCGATACAAATCTCTCAACCCCCAAACACGCTCGAACAACGTCGCCCGTTGCTGTCATCCTTGTCCCCGAGGGTTCTAGTCCTCCAATTCCCTGCGACGCCGTGACGTGAGCAGGGCCGCTGTGAGAATCTTGCGCACATACGCACAGCACAGTCTCCCGTTGTCGTCAGCTTGCGACCTCCACGGCCAGTCTCCGTGTGCCCGTTTCCCGGGCCCGGCTTGAATCTCATATCTTGCGTCTTCCCCCCCCCGTCTCACCCCGAGGGCAACCGTGTGCTTCCATTCGCTCCCGGAAGCTTTCTTATATGCCTGCTCTGCCTCACTCGCTTACTCCATCGACCTGGTTAAGACTATGCTGTGTTCTCCAAGCACAGCGGCGTCGGTTTGCGCCCTGGTCTTGACCGCCTATCTGCTCGTATGCCGAACCCGCGATTATGCACGGTTGAGACACGTTCCAGGACCATCATGGGCGGCCTGGGCCGATGTGTGGTTGATCCGAGGACAACTCAGCGGCAAGCTTGCTTTTATGCTGCAAGATGTGAACAAAAGGCACGGTACGTAGATCTTCCTCTTTACTCAGTGCACTCGCATAAGTGTACGCGCGTAACGTTTTGCCGATGCAATTGGCCCTTCCTACCCCTCACTTTCACACGTCCTGCCCGCACCCGCTTGTAGTTACGAAACTAATCCCGCCTTCCAAGGCTCTATTGCGCGAATAGCTCCCAATTGGGTCGTCTGTAGTGACGGCGCCGAGCTCCGTCGTCTCTGGGCCGTCCGCTCACCTTGGAAACGAGGCCACTGGTATCGAGGCCTGCGGGTTGACCCTTACCGAGACAGTTCATTCACCGCTGTGGACGACAAGCTTCACGAGTCTCTCCGGTCAAAGCTCGCGGCCGGCTATGCCGGGAAAGATGTGGACGGTATAGACGAGCTGATAGACGAGCAGGTCGCCGGCCTTGTCAATCTGTTAGAATCGCGCTATCTCTCTACCGACACAACTTTCAAGACCGTTGACTTGGCCCGCAAAGTCCAGTATTTCACCCTGGATGTCATCTCGGCTTTAGCTTTTGGCAGAAAATTTGGTCATTTGGATGCCGATGCCGATGTCCTTCGCTATATCGAAATGACGGAGAAGCTTATCCCCCAGATATTGGCGATTGCGCTAATGCCCTGGCTTCTCAACCTTTTGCAGTCCCCTACACTGAAATGGCTGGCGCCAGACATGCGGAGCGTCATCGGCATTGGTGCCGTCTTGGGTAAGGCGCAGGACGCAGTTAATGAGAGATACGGCGAGAAGCCCATCATCAAGCGCGACATGCTTGGTTCATTCGTCGCCCACGGCCTCAGCAAGGAGGATGCAGAGGGCGAGACAACTGTCCAGATTCTTGCAGGGTCCGACACATCTGCCACGGCGATTCGGTCCACCATGCTGTTTGTGATGACCAATCCGCACGTCTACTCTCGGTTACAGGCTGAGATCGACGCCGGCGTTAAGGAAGGCCGCATTTCCTCGCCCATCACGGATGCGGAAGCCCGGAAGTTTGAGTATCTCCAGGCAGTCATCAGGGAAGGTCTGCGATATTGGCCACCTGCGACCGGGCTGTTACCTAAGGTCTCAGAAAAGGACGAGGTTGTCTGTGGGGTACACATTCCCGCCGGCACCAATGTCGCATGGTCAGCTTTTGCCGTGATGCGGAACAAAGACATCTTCGGGCAGGACGCTGATTTGTTTCGCCCTGAACGATGGCTTGGAGTTTCCGCCGATAAATACAAGGTCATGGAGCAACACCTTATGCTGGACTTTGCATCCGGAAGTCGATGGGAATGCCTCGGCAAGAACGTTGCCATGATGGAGTTGAACAAGGTCTACGTCGAGGTACGTTACAGGCATAACCACAGATCTCGGCCACCGAGATGGCTTGCTAATGCCGATCCCAAATAGCTACTCAGAAGGTTTGATTTTACTATCCTGGATCCGACGAAGCCGTGGTACTCATTCAACGCTGCATTTTTCATTCAAAAGGACTTGCACGTGAAGATAACGCGACGACCTGTGCCGGTATAGTTCAGTATTTAGATGTACGGCTAGTTACGCTAGCAGGTGTATACCTATGGGGCAATGGGTATTCGTCCAAACCCTCTGTCCTCGACTTGCCGCCGGTCGGTCGTGGACAATCGTGGGTCTAACCAGCGGTGAAGAAACGACGTACGATATGCTTAACGATCATCAATAATAATTATAAAAGTGTACTATTACAGTCCAGCGGCTCTCATGCATGGGCACGTAAAACTCAATGTGGTGTTGAGGAATAGATCCGAATCTTGTTAGGCCGAGCTTGTAGTCTATTCAGTCGATTAGTGATCACGAAGGCATTCGCCAATCCAATACCGGTCTCTGATTTCGGGGTTTGGGCCCGGTTTCACGCGGTTTGTGGAGTGAGAGTAAGCCTGGGATGAGAATGCCCAAAACCCGACGCCACGTGTTGCGACTCATCACGCCATCAGCATCACGCCCTAGGGCGCACGTTTTGTAAAGATCCTTCAATTAGTCCCCACACCTACATGCTTCCTGCCCAGAGGGACAGCTGTCGTGCCAGTATAACTGCCTCCTACACCCTATGACGCCCGCTTTCATACAGTAAGGCGCGTCAAGATGTCAAATGTGCAAGATGCCGTCGACGATCCCTTGACAGCCACCGCTAGCTCGACAGCGAGTGGCGGTGCAGCACCTCTCAGCACGGAGCCTTCCCCCAGTGAGCCGAATTGTCACGCTCAGAACCAGCCATGCCTTGAACAGCATGTTCTCGATTCGCTGCTTGAGCTCGCTTCCGGGCAATCCGAAGGAACCAACTTTATCAGTGCGAACCATCCTCCATGGTCGGCTGCCGAAGCCACAGGGTCGGAACCCGCATACCACAGTCTGTTGGCGGTAACTTCAAGTGCGGATCAAGTTTGGCCATCGGACATCACAACTTCCAGGCAAACCACCAATGAAGAAACCGCAACATGGCTCGGGAATAATGAATTCGAAGATCCCGCTCGTACTCTCGGCAATCTCTCATGGCCACCACTCACGCCAGTTACTAGGGCCACGGATGAAATCAACTGGTCCCCGGCAGCCGACATCATCGACCACCGCGAATTTGGACAAGGCGGAGGTCTTCTGAGGAGGAGAAGTCGGTATCGCTTCATACACTCGGAGCAGAGGGCCATCCCGATATCGATACCGATGTCGCCCCTGTCCCAAGGTTTGGATCCCATGCAGCGATGGAAGGAATCACCTCCGCAGGATGAGCCCGCTTCCATGACAGCCATATTCAACGCCCTCAGAACAGACCGTTCCGTTGTCCAAACCGACGGTGGTCGTGACGAGCCAACATGCACCCGAACAAACTCAGGGACCAGCGTGGGCAGTGGCGGGAGCAGCTCTTCCATGCAGACGGCGAGCTCTACCTGGTCTGCGGCATCAGAAGCTTCCAGAGGCCGACGTGCTGGCTTCGGTCCTCTTAGTCGCAACCGTCAAGGCCGCGTCGGAAAGAAACGTTCAGTAAAGCCCGTTGCAAATGATAATCGTCCGTTCAAATGTACATTTTGCTGCGACAGCTTCAAGACCAAGTACGACTGGGCCCGTCACGAAAAGTCGCGGCATCTCAATTTGGAATCATGGGTTTGTGCGCCTCGGGGAGAATCCGTCATCTCAACAGTGACAGGCAGGTATCACTGCGCTTATTGTAGCGCAATGGATCCATCTAAACAGCATCTCGAAGAGCACAATCACGACACCTGCCACGATCGACCAATCGAGTCGCGCTCGTTCGGGCGGAAAGACCACCTTGTCCGGCATCTGCGCGTCATGCACAAGCTGGAAAAGTTGCCTCGATTCGATGATTGGAAGGCCGAGACTGCAGAAATCGCGTCTCGATGCGGGTTCTGTGATTTGGGGCTTCCGTCTTGGCGCAAAAGGGTCGACCATCTTGCAACACACTTCCGAAAAGGAATGACGATGCAGGATTGGAGAGGAGAACACGGCTTTAGCTCCGAGATTGCAGATCAAGTTGTTCATGCTTTACCTCCATATCTTATTGGCTCCGAGTCGCTGAGCGTCGTCCCCTTTTCGGCAACCAAGCAAGGTACTAAAGACCATTTTGCCCAGATTTCATCCCGAATTCGCGGCTCTGGGAGATGTGAGGCAGCAGAGGCAGTGGACTCCTCTGGACTGGAAGCCCCGGCGTCAATTCAGTCGTCATCGATTCTGAGTTCAAGGGCAGCAACCTCAAAAGCTGTCACTGAGATCTTGGAACGTCATCTAAAACACTTTGTCAACGAGCATATGGCACAGGGCATCCGTCCCACGGATGACATGTTGAGACAGGAATCACAGCGTGTCATATACGACAGCGATAATGAGTGGAATCAGACGGTTGCAGACAACTCTGAGTGGTTGGCAAAGTTTCGGGAGCGACACGGGCTTGGTGACAAAAATAGTGACGAATACGAGAATACACAACCAGGTTGATTTTTCTAATAGGATCCTGCACGTGTTACACTATACATATCCCCTTATTGCGCTTTTCTCCTCTGATGTCTCTGTCGATGATGCGGATTGCTTCCAAGCACTGCTCGTCGCTGAATCTAGGCGCCACCACTTGTATCGCGCATGGGACTCCGTCGCTTGCTTCGGGATCATCTAGACACGGTCAGTCCTAGGTCTCGCCGTTTTCACCCAAATCTCGTTGTTTCTGTGGTGCTTACAGTTCGCTTCGAATTCTGACACCGCTTTTTGATGTTGATATTCTTTCTTCATGGAGGCGAAACCGTATGGTATGATACCGGCAGGATACTGCTTTGAATTACCACCAGCTTTACGGGGAATATTTTCGACGTCAATCTCCAGCTTACATCTAGCACGTTCCACATCAACGTGTACACCGGGTTGCCGTACGTATCATGAGGAACTGCGGTGCTGATGGCTCCTGGTCCAATCACAACATCAAGTTCGTTCTCTGTCCAGACTTTCCGCCAACTATCGGCATATGTGTCGCGGAGAGCCAAGAACTCACTCAACTGATGCGCCATGCTGAGATCGGGCGGAATGAGATGCTTCATCCTTGTAAAAGGATGCACGCCTCGTTTCACGGACTTGACAAGAGGCTCGCCAATTTCTGTCGCAAGGGCATCTTGCCCTGACGATGTCATGCCAAAGTAATGAAAATGTTGGATTCACTTCACTAGGCCTAGTGTGGAAGGTGGGCAAATAACGATATATTCGTCGTATCTGCTCTGTTGTTGTTGAAGGAAGGAATCGGGCCTACGGCCGCGATCTGACGCTGCCGATCTAAAACCGATTCCTGCCTTTTAATTAGCTCACTAATCGGGCTAATAGGTGATAAGCGGCAACAGATGGCGCTAGTCCGGTGTGGATATTCCGATACTAGTAATTATTTTTTTTACTATAAATTATCCCTTTTTTAAATAATAAGTGAAAATTAAGCGTTATTCGGTGTGGGCACTAAATTATTTAAAATACGATAAAATAATCGATAAACGAAATGAGTATATAAGGTGGTTAGAAGCGGTAAAAGTGCCGTTTTCGGCTATACCACCTTCGGTAAAAACGAGCATATCCCGTAGCTAGCTACGGGCAAGGTCCAGCTCACCATCGTTAACAACGATAACGGTATTCCTCCCATATCCCCTAATCTCCTTTATATTCCTCCTTTTACTCAGCACTATAAGCACTCCTTAGGGTCTCATAACCCATCCCTTTATCCTAATCTTCACTTTTACCTCCTCGATAAGCTTTACGAGGGCTTAGTTTAGTATAACCTTTATTAAGCTATTAATAAAGTTATCATCTTTGTGGATCCATCGGATCTCATATAATTCTCATCTCTTATAAGATTACTTTAATACTATAATATTAATTATTAGGTGTTTCTTTTTTATAATTCTAAACTTAACGAAATACTCATAGAGTAAATATGAGTTAGTATATACGATAATTGGGATTATAAGTATTTAGAGTTTATTGGTTATGATTTTTAGGGTTATAGAGAGGGTATAGACCATATTAACACTGGTGACCATCCCGTATATCTCGGATACGAGGATGTTTTTTGTGATTTTTTTAGATTTTGTTGAGGAGTAGTGGATGATATTTCCTTTTATTATAAAATCCTCTTCTCTTTTAGTCTTATTTATGAAGAGGATTACGAATCCAAGCTGGGATGTTAAGTTATTGTTGTTAATAAAAGAGTTATTAATAAAAATAAAGAGCTTAGTAGTAATTAGATCAAGGGGCACATAAGTGAGGCCTCGGTTTAAGTACTCCATTTATTATAGTAGGTGTTAATTTAGAGTTTTGATCTGCTTTAGTGTTACTTCTTGGTGTTGGGTTACCGCGGATAAATCGAATACTACTTCTGGTTAGTATTTTAAGGTGGTGTATGCACCTCTAATACACTACTTAATATACTACTCCTTTATAGTAGTGGATTTAGCGTTAACTAGGCGTATTTTCGCTCCCTGGCCCTTTAGGTGTAAGAAGATGGTTTTTCTATTAGTTAAGATGATCCCTTTATTAAATATGAGTGGTGTTTCAGTGGAGAGGTATTATTTCTCTTTTATTGAGAATATCACTTTCTGGAGTTCCTCGTTTTCCCGTTAAGTGAAGGTCTTGTCGCTTAGGTCAATAATATTATTAGTTTGTATACTAATTATTATAAAGTTTTCGTTTTTGTTGTTTAGTAATAGTAAGTAGGGGTTATACGTAGAAGTCCTTATCTGGAGCTTCTTTTTGTAGTACTTATTGTATATCGTATACTAATAGGTTCTAACTTTTGCGATGCTATATAATGGTTATATAATGGTTATAATAGTTTTTAGAGGGTAATTTGTTTTTATTTAGTTTAGTAATTTTATAAGGATTGTCCTTTTAAGTTTTGTTGTGGATTAGGTGTATATTTGAGTAATATCTCTTATTTATAGTGAATAGCCCTCTTTTTAGATAAGAGATGGAGTGACGGCGAGAATTAGTCTCTAATTAATGCTCTGAATAGTTGGAGATTATGTAAGGATAGCCTCCTTATTGTCGTCTGCGTATCCCTAAATAATAAATCTAGACTTTTTGTAGGGTGTCTTTGTTTTACCCTTCATTTTGTTAATAATCCTTAAGTAGAATATACGTATCCCTTTATGTTTTTCTTTATTATACTAAGTGAATTCAAAGACTCCTTGTTTAATCAGGGCGTCGATCTCCTTTTTAGTGGACTCCTCGAACAGGGGTCCTAGGGCTTTGATTATACCCTTTTTACGTAACTCGAGTATAAGGGCGTGATTTACCTCTTTTTTAGTGCTTATAAACGTGGTTATTATTATAGTTTCGTTTTTAGTGTTATTAAAAGCGTTAACTTCTACTAGGAGGTTAATTTGGGTGTTTTTCCGTGGTCTACTTCTCGGGTATTAAGGTGGTGGTGCTAGCTCTTCCTTCGGGGGTAGTGTATCCGTTTAGACGATAATCTCATTTTAGACTTCCTCTTCCTCATCAGGGACGTCTTCCTCGTCATCTCTTAGTATCTCTAGGACTATATTCTTATCGTTATCTTCTAGGAAGGGTTTAATAATAGTAGACCTAAAAATCTTTAGTTTAGAGGGTAATTGGATAACGTAGTCTTCACCTTTGTTAACGAGGAGTGTATATAGGCCTGTCTAGCCCCTTTTCTTATATTAAACGATAATTTTCGATTATAGTAGTAGATCTCGTATAAGGGCCGTATTTAGGCCGTTTCTTATCGTGAAAGTGTTAATTGTTATGTATTCTATGTAAATCTTTCGTAGTTTCGCTATAACCTTCTGTGTAATTTTTGTGCGTTATTGTATTTCTGGTAATAGTGGTGAGTTTGTATTTATATGTGGGTATACTCCGAAGATGAGTAGGGTCGGAATAAGACCGTCTAGGCTAACCGTATTATTAATTACTTTGATTGTACTTTATAGGGTAATCTTTGGTGGTGTAAAAGGGGATTTTTAGTGGATAATGTTATATGCTCGTCGTAGGGGTACGTGGTATTACTTTACTTTCCTAATATTGTTGTGGACTTTAATGAGCACCTCTTTAATTTTGATTATTATAAATCTCACTGAATTCCTGAATTCCTTAGAGCTGAAGTTTCTATTAGTGTTTATAATAATCTAGTTAGGGGATCTGAGGTAGGTATCGATCTAGTATTTGCATAGTGTTTCCTAGGTGTACTTTACGTTAACGTCTTCTAGAAACCTGGTTGTGTTAAAGGAAGTGGTCTTATTAACGACGTGGATCACGGGTTTGTTTTTTTTAGGTAAAAGATATTAATAATGACCTTATAATTAAAGTCCATATTATCTCTAAGGGTGAATTTGAATCTCCTTGGAGTTCGTCCGTTTATTTGGTATTGGTGGTAGTGCTTTGTGAGCTTTTGGATTGCTTTGAACGTCACGTTGTTACCGGCTCTCTTTAGGATCGTATAGAGCCTCTATACTAATGGGTGGCTGAAACGATGGTGGATTCTGTGTAATTCTGTGTTTATAAGGTGATTCTACATAAAACTCTATTCTAAAGAGTATATAAGTATCCATGGATAGCCCTATTTACGTATAATAGGGACCTTCATATCTCCTTATTAGAGGAAATTATAAATATTATTAAAACAGATCCCCAAATCATCCATATCTCTTAAATAAAATAAGAATAGTGTATTAGTGTTCATAACGTAGAAGGGTAGTTATCCAAAAGGTGAATTCACATAGGTTAGTTGCATAGAGGGTATCGGGGGGTTATCTCCGAAGGTAATACTTATTTAGCCTATTTTGGAGATATTAAGTTTTATAGTAATGTCGATCTTTTATAGAATAAGGAATTAAGGGTATTTAACCGTGGAAACACCAGTTACTCTTATATTAGGTATAATACCCTAAAAGATCGTCGCTACGTAGTAGTCATCGCTAATAAACACCTCGTAGGTCGGTAACTTTATGGGTATACTATTAATATCCTTCCCCGTGATAGTGTAATAGGTAGCTTAGTTATTTAGGGTTTAAGTGAGGTTTTTGTTAATTAGAGTAGTGGTGTAGCCGAAGAACGAAATGTGGAATTCGTTGTTATACTCGTTTTCCTCGTTAAGGGCAGCGCTGGTGAGGTATTAGCTTAGATCTTCTTTATTCTTAGTGTCCTCATCGTCGAGCATTTCATCTCTTTTGTATTTAGTGAGGAAGTGGTTATATGCTTTAGGAGAGGTATTAGAGATGTCCTTATTTAACTTAAAGTATTTAAACACTTTACTTTTCTCTTTTATAAAGTATTTTATAAACTAACACTTTTCTTTACCGTAGACGTAATACTTTTTACTATAATAAGGGTATCCTCGTTATTATTAGTGACCTCCGTAATGGTTACTTCGCCCTTTTTTATTATAGTATCGGTTAATTTAGAACTACTCATTTAACTCTATTTTTAACGTAAAGTGTTAACGGTGAACATCTCTTCCTCTTTCCTCTAAGTTGAGGCTTATCCTTATCGTATTATAGAGCTCCTCCACTGTATTTGCTCTAGTTAGGTTAATAGAGTAGTACTTTTTTATGGAGATGGTAGCTCTAATTAGCTTATCCTTTAGGACCTGGTCTCCTTAATAGTATAGTATAAGAGCTTACTGGAGATTTGTTAGGTCATTAAAGAGGGTCTCTAAAACCTCAACCTTCGTCTTCTTAGAGTTCTTCTAAATAACCTTGTTAAGATCTACTCCGTTCTAATCAATAATATAAACTGTCGGAATGTCCACGCCGGACTGGCGCCACCTGTTGCCGCCTATCGCCCATTGGCCCGGTTAGCGAGCCAATGAGAAGGCAGGAATCGGTTTTAGATCGGCAGCGTCAGATCGCTGCCGTAGGCCCGATTCCTTCCTTCAACAACAACAGAGCAGATACGACGAATATATCGTTATTTGCCCACCTTCCACACTAAGCCTAGTAGAGTGAATTTAATACTAATTAGTGGTTAAATACTATTTCCGTAAATTAGTAAGGTGAACTTTTTATTAGAAGAGGTAATATTGCGAAGTTCCGGGATGGAATAGCCTGTTCGACGGATCTCACGATATTCGCGCTATAGGAAGAATCTACGATACCCTCGGTTAGTGATATAATTAACGATAGGATACCGTAGGAGCTTCCTAGGAGTTTATACGAAGTCACCGGAGTAATAAGTTCCGCTTAACGTAACGGAATATGACCTCTGCGTCCATTATGCACAGCTCATAACGAAGATCTCGTGATTAGTAGTGATATAAAGCGCCCTCGTACTTCCATCGCCGACTTTCGCTTTCGACGAGAAGCCATCTATTATAATTGATACCCCCTTTTTCTTTAGACGCTACTCCGTTACCCCGTAGCTACGGAAAACACCTCGGAATTAGTGTTCGAAAGGCTGACCTTTACGAGAACCCCGATTTCACCGTCGTCGCCGTCGCTATTCACTCCTACCTCTAAAGTAGTAACCCTGAATATCTAGTGAACACGATGCTAGAGATAACAACCCCACCTTCCGACTATATCCACAAAAGAGAGCCGGTAACCGATACCGAGACTGGAGTGACCTGCTAAGGACATAACACCCAACGCTCGAAGGGCTGAATTCAACGAGAACCCTAACTTAACTATCATCGTCCTTGCCCCTAGAGATGACCTAAACGTGGATATAAGACTAGAGACGACGTTAAAGGAAGGAAGACTCCTTTCTTATACTACCCATTAGAAGTAGTATTCCATAGATAATAAACAGTAATTCGCTTAACGAATAGTATACACCCTCGAAGCTGCGGTTTAGAGGAAACGCCCCGTGTTTGAGACGTCGTTAACCTTATTTTTATATACTAGAATATTTACTAAGATGTTGGGAAGTAACTCAACTATGGCGAATCCGACCCCGGAGGAGGTCTAGGATACTCAGGACCCTTTACGAAAAGAGATGGTAAGAGTATTAGCCCCCGCTAATACTTAGAGTTGAATAGTGAACGGCTCCTCGGTCCTATTATTAACGAAGTATGAGAGGGAGGTCAACCTTCACAAATAGGGACTATGGGCTAGGTACAGGCCAGAAGAGACGACTCTCAAGTCCGACCCGAAATTAGTAGTAATAATAATAGTATTCCTTATCGAAATATGGACCGCGGAAGGTATTGTTAGCTACGACCTAGAAGCAGAATTCAAATCAGACTTCGAAAATTAAACCTAAATTACGTTTAATATCCTCGAGACCTAAGTAGCGAGAAGACTACGCAACTTCCTACTCTACTATAGTATATTTATCCCTATAAAAAAACAGAGGATCCTAATTAAACTCTTCAACTTTAAGGAGACCCTAGCTTTATACTACTAGACCTAAAAAGAAGTTAACGAAATCAGCTTTAAAAGCCCGTTTTTCAGGAAGCTCATAGAGGACCCAGTCCTCTATAAGGAATTAACGAGGAAATGGGTATTACTATTATTTGAATTCCGTTTAGAAGAGATCGTAGTGTAAAAGAACTCTCCGTGAACGCCGCCACCCTTAAAGAGAGCGGGAACAAGCTAAGCCTGCACCGGGCTACGCCCTTAGAATCGGCTACAACTACCCAAATAACCCATATTCACCTAGGAACTATCAGATCAAAAAGAACGCTACACTATAGACGAGATTAGTGAAATAATAACCCCTTAGTAATAAAGTATACTTATTAAGGTATATACTAATGATATGAGGTATAGTGGTGAGAAATTCGACGTCCTTAACACTAAATTCCGTATCTTCCTCGAAGCCTGCAGAAAAATCGGAGTTGACCGCTACGCAACGGTTAGCCTACTCCCTACGATGCTGAAAAGGAGAGCTTCTCAGTTTTACTATGGCCATATTAGTGGTATACTAATTACTCGGTTAATAGAGGAGGTAATTAATAAGCTATGGTGCCACTTCGAAGGAGACCAACGCCGCTAAGCCTATATTATCGATTGGAATAGAGTAGATCTTAATAAGGTTATTTAGAAGAACCCTAAGAAGACGAAGGTTGAGGCTCTAGAGACCCTCTTCAACAACCTGACGAATCTCTAGTAAGCTCTCATACTATACTACTAGGGAGACCAGGTCCTAAAGGACAAACTAATCAGAGCTACTATCTCCATAAAAGAGTGCCGCTCTACTAACCTAACCAGAGTAAATATAGTAGAGGAGCTTTATAATACAATAAGGATAAGCCTCGACTTAGAGGAAAGAGGAAGAGATGCTCACCGTTAACACTTTACATTAAAAATAGAGTTAAATAAGTAGTTTTAGATTAATTAACGTTATAATAGAAAAGGGCGAAGTAACCACTACGGAGGTCACTAATAATAGTGAGGATACCCTTATAATAATAAGAAGTGCTACGTCTATAGTAGGGAAAGGTGTTAATCTACGAAATACTCTATAAAGGAGAAAAGTAAAGTATATAAATACTTTAGATCGAATAAGGACATCTCCGATGCTTCTCCTAAAGTATACGGCCACTTCCTCGTTGAATATAAGGGAGATAAAGTGCTCGACGACGAGGACGCTAAGAACAAAGAAGATCTAAGTTAATACCTCACCAACGCCACTCTTAACGAGGAAAATAAGTACAACAACGAATTCCACATCTCATTCTTCGGCTACGCTACTACTCTGGCCAGCGAAGACCTCGCTTAAACCCTGAATAACTAAGCCGCCTATTACACTATTACGGGGAAGGATATCTACAGTACGCCCACAAAATTACCGGCTTACGAAGTGTTTACCAGCAATAACTACTACACAATGACAATTTTCTAGGGTATTATACCTAATATAAGAGTAACCGGCATTTCTATAATTAGATACCCTTAATTCCTTATTCTATAAAAGATCAACACTACCGTGAAACTCGATACCTCTAAAGCAGGCTAGACGAGCATTACCTTCAGAGACAACCCTCCAATACCCTCTATAGGGCTAACCCATATAAATTCACCCTTTAGACAACTACTCTTCTACGTTATAAATACTAGTACACCATTCTTATTTTATTTAAGAGATATGGACGACTTAGGGATCCATTTCGATAATATCCATAATTTCCTCTAATAAGGAGATGTGAAAATCCTTATTATACATAAATGGGGGTATCCGTGGATACTCATACACTCTCCAAAATAGAGTTTTGCGTAGAATCACCTTATAAACACGGAATTACGTAGAATCCACCGTTATTTCGGCCACCCATCAATATAAAGGCTCTATACGATCCTAAAGAGAGCCGGCAACGACGTAACGTTCAAAGTAATCCAGAAGTTCATAAAGCATTACCGCCAATACTAAATAAATAGATAAACTCCGGGGAAATTCAAATTCACCCTTAAAGATAATATGGACTTTAATTATGAGGTTATTATTAATATCTTTTACCTAAAAGGGAATAAACCCATAATCCACGTCGTTAATACGACCACTTCCTTTAATACAGCCAGGTTTCTAAAAAACGTTAATGTAAAGTACACCTAGGAGATACTACGCAAATACTAAATCAATACTTACCTTAAACCCCCTAATTAGATTATTATGGACACTAATAGAAATTTTAACTCTAAGGAATTCAGGAATTCAACGAAATTTATGGTAATCAAAATTAAAAAAGTGCCCGTTAAAGCCCATAACAACATCGGGAAAGTAAAACAATACTACGTACCCCTACGACAAGCATACAACATTATCCACCAAAAATCCCCTTCCACACCACCAAAGATCACCTTATAAAGCATAATTAAAATAATTAATAATATGGTTGGCCTAAACGGTCTTATCCCGACCTTACTCGTCTTCAGAGTATACCTACGCATAAATACAAACTCACCACTATCACCAGAGATATAATAATACACAGAAGTTACGCAGAAGGCTATAGCGAAACTATGAGAGATTTACATAGAACGTATAATAATTAACACTCTCGTAATGAGAAACGGCCTAAATACGGCCTTTACATAAGATCTACTATTATAGTTAAAAGTTATTATTTAGTATAAGAGAAGGGGCTAGATAGGCCTATATACACTCCTCGTTAACGAAGGCGAAGACTGCGTTATCCAATTACCCTCTAAACCAAAGATTTTCAGGTTTATTATCGTTAAACCCTTCTTAGAGGATGACGACGAGAATACGGTCCCAGAGATACTAAGAAATGACGAGGAAGAGGAAGTCCGAGACGAGATTGTCGTCTAAACGGATACACCACCCCCGGAGGAAGAGCTAGCACCACCACTTCGATACCCGAAAAGTAAACCACGGAAGAACGCCCAGATTAACCTCCTAGTAGAAGTTAACGCCTTTAATAACACCAAAAGTGAGGCCACAATAATAACCGTGTTTATAAGCGCCAAGGAAGAGGCAGATCACACCCTTATACTCGAGTTACGCAAAAAGGGTATAATTAAAACCCTAGGACCCCCATTTAAGGAGTCCACTAAGAAGGAGATCAACGCCCTAATTAAACGAGGAGTTTTTGAATTTACTCAGTATAACAAAGAAAAACATAAAGGAATACGTATATTCTGCTTAAGGATCGTCAATAAAGTAAAGGGCAAAACAGAGATGCCCTACGAGAAGTCCAGACTTATTATTCAGGGATACGCAGACGACGGCAAGGAGGCTATCCTCACATAGTCTCCGATTATTTAGAATGCTAATTAGAGACTGATTCTCACCATCGCTCCATCTCTCATCCAGAAGGAGGGCTATTCACTATGGATAAGAGATATCACTCAGGTATACACCTAATCCACAATAAAACTCAAAAGGACAATCCTCGTAAGATTACTAGACCAAATAAAAAAAAATTACCCTCTAAAAACCATTATAACCATCGTATAACCATTATACGGTATCGCAGAAACCGGAACCCACTAATATACAATATATAATAAGCACCACAAAAAGAAGCTCCAGATAAGGACTTCTATGTATAACCCCTATTTATTATTACCAAACAACAAAAACGAGAACTTCGTAATAATCAGTATATAAACTAATAATACTATCGGCCTAAGCAATAAGACCTTCACTTAACAAAAAAACGAGGAACTCCAGAAAACGACGTTCACAACAAAGGAGAAACAATACCTCTCCACTAAAACACTAATCATATTCAACAAAGGGATCATCTCAACTAATAAAAAAGCCATTTTCCTATACCTAAAGGGCCAGGGAGCGAAAATACACCTAATTAACACTAAGTCCACTACTACAAAGGAGCAATACGTCGAGTAATGCACTAAAGGCACATACACCACCTCAAAGTGCCAACCAAAAACAGTATTCAATCTATCCACAACAACATAACACCAAAAAGCGACACTAAAGCAGATCAAAACTCTAAATCAACGCCTACTATAGCAAATGGAGCACCTAAACCAAGGCCTCACTTACGTACCCCTCAATCTAACTACCACTAAGCTCTTCATCTTTATTAATAGCTCCTTTACTAACAACAACGACCTAATATCCCAACTCGGATTTATAATCCTCCTCGTAAATAAGATTAAAGGAGAAAAGGATTTTATAATAAAAGGAAATATTATCCACTATTCCTCAATAAAGTTTAAAAGAGTTACGAGGAGTGTCCTCGTATCCGAGATATATAAGATAATTATTAGCGTTAATATAGCCTACGCCCTCTCCATAACCCTGAAAATCATAACTAATAAACTCCGAATACCTATAATCCTAACCATCATATATACTAACTCATACTCACTCTACGAATATCTTATTAAACTTAAAACTATAAAAGAAAAACACCTAATAATCGATATTATAATATTAAAATAGTCTTATAAGAAACGAGAACTATACGAGATCCAATGAATCCATAAAAACGATAACCCTACCAACGGCCTAACAAAGGCTACACCAAACCAAGCCCTCGTAAAGCTTATCGAGGAGGTAAAAGCGAAAATTAGGATAAAGGGATAGGTTATAAGACCCTAAGAAGCACCTACAGCACCGAATAAGAGGAGGAATATAAAGGAGATCAGGGGATATAAGAGGAATACCACTACTATCGCCAGCGACGGCGAGCCGGACTTTGCCTATAGTTGGCTACGGGATACGCTTATTTCTACTAAAGGCGGTATAGCCGAAAACGGCACTTCTACCACTTCCGACCACCTTACACACTTATTCCGTTTATCGTTTTTTATCGCATTTTAAGCAATTTAGCGCCCACACCGAATAACGCTCAATTTTCACTTGTTATTTGAGAAAAGGGCAATTTACGGTAAAAGAGATAATTACCAGTATCGGAATGTCCACGCCGGACTAGCGCCACCTATTACCGCCTATCACCCATTAGCCCGGTTAGCGAGCCAATGAGAAGGCAGGAATCGGTTTTAGATCGGCAGCGTCAGATCGCTGCCGTAGGCCCGATTCCTTCCTTCAACAACAACAGAGCAGATACGACGAATATATCGTTATTTGCCCACCTTCCACACTAGGCCTAGTGGAGTGAATCCAACATAAACTTAGCAGCGTTAATCTCCTTCGAAATAGTACCGTAGCTTATTAACTACCTCCTCTATTAACTAAGTAGTCGGCGTACCACTAATATGACCATAATAGAACTAAGAAGTTCTCTTTTTTAGTATCGTAAAAAGTAAGTTAACCATTACATAGTGGTTAACTCCGATTTTTTTATAGGTTTCGAGGAAGACATGGAATTTGGTGTTAAGGACATCGAATTTCTTACTACTATACCTTATATCGTTAATATATACCTTAATAAGCATACTTTGTTATTAAAGGGTCACTATTTTACTGATCTTATCTATAGTATAGTATTTTTTTAATTCGATAATTCCTAGGTGAATATAGGTTATTTAAGTAGTTGTAGCCAATTCTAAGGATGTAGCCTAGTATAAGCTTAGTTTATTCCCACTCTTTTTAAGGGTAGCAGCACTTACAGGGAGTTCTTCTACACTACGATCTCTTTTAAACGGGATTTAAATAATAATAATACCTATTTCCTCGTTAATTCCTTATAGAGGACTGGGTCCTTTATAAGCTTCCTAAAAAACGGGCTTTTAAAGTTAATTTTATTAACTTTTTTCTGGGTTTAGTAGTATAGAACTAGGGTCTCCTTAAGGTTAAAGAGTTTAATTGGGATCCTTTACTTTTTTATAGGGATAAATATACTATAATAGAGTAGGAAGTTGCGTAGTCTTTTCACCACTTAGGTTTCGAGGATATTAAATATAATTTAGGTTTAGTTTTCAAAGTCTAATTTGAATTCTGTTTTTAGGTCATAACTAATAATGCTTTCCATAGTCCATATCTCAATAAGGAATACTATTATTATTACTACTGATTCAGGGTCGGACTCGAGAGTCGCCTCTTCTGGCCTATACCTAGCCCATAGTCCCCATTCGTAAAGGTTGACCTCCCTTTTGTATTTCGTTAATAATAGAACTAAGAAGTTATTTATTATTTAATTCTAAGTATTAGTGGGGGTTAATACTCTTATCATCTCTTTTCATAGAGGGTCCTAAGTATCTTGGACCTCCTTTGGGGTCGGATTCGCTATAATTGGGTTACTTCCCAACATCTTAATAAATATTCTAATATACAAAGATAAAGTTAACGACGTCTTAAATACGGGGCGTTTCCTCTAAGCCGCAGCTTTAAGGGTGTATACCGTTCATTAAGCGAATTACTACTTATTATTTATGGAATACTACTTTTAATAAGTAATATAAGAAGGGAGTCTTTTTTCCTTTAGCATCGTCTCTAGTTTTGTATCCACGTTTAGGTTATCTCTAGGGGTAAGGACAATAATAGTTAAGTCGAGGTTCTCATTGAATTTAGCCCTTTAAGTATTGGATATTATATCCTTAATAGGTTATTCTAGTTTTAGTATTAGTTACCGGCTCTTTTTTATGGACATAGTCGGAAAGTGGGGTTATCGTCTTTAGCGTTATATTTACTGGGTATTTAGGGTCATTACTCTAGAGGTAAAAGTGAGTAGCAACGGCGACGATGGTAAAGTTAAGGTTCTCGTAAAAATCAACTTTTCGAGTACTAATTCCGAGGTATTTCCGTAATTACAGAGTAACGGAGTAGCGTCTAAAAAAAAGGGGGTATTAATTATAATAAATAACTTCTTATTAAGAGTGAAAGTCGGCGAAGGAAGTGCAAGGGCACTTTATATTACTATTAATTACGAGATCTTCGTTATAAGCTGTGTATAATAAACATAGAAGTCGTATTCCGTTACGTTAAGCGGAACTTATTACTCTAGTGACTTCGTATAAACTCCTAGGAAGCTCCTATGGTATTCTGTTGTTAATTGTATTATTAACCGAGGTTATCGTAGATTTTTCCTATAGTATAAATATCGTGAAATCCGTTGAACGGGTTATTCCATCCCGGGACTTCGTAATATTACCTCTTCTAATAAAAGGTTTACTTTACTAATCTACGGAAATAGTATTTAACCACTAATTAGTATTAAATTCACTTCACTAGGCCTAGTATGGAAAGTGGGTAAATAACGATATATTCGTCGTATCTACTCTGTTATTGTTAAAGGAAGGAATCGGGCCTACGGCCGCGATCTGACGCTGCCGATCTAAAACCGATTCCTACCTTCTGATTGGCTCGCTAATCGGGCCAATAGGCGATAGGCGGCAACAGGTGGCGCCAGTCCGGCGTGGATATTCCGACAGAAAACCTAGTCTGGTCCCAAGACCAGCGCTACAAGCGGGGTCGCATGGCAAACGAATGACATTGTGTCCTGTTTCCAGCAGGGCTGCTATTGCATCCTCTAGAGCCCGCCGTACTGGGGGATGAAGACGGTATTCCGGGTGTTCCGGAAGCACGCCGATGGTCAGACACTGCTTCTCGTCACCCGCTCGCAGTTTCAACTGTACATCAATTGAAGATGCGTCGTACTTCCAGGGCCGTCGTTCAAGAATGGCTTCCATGAACAGAGCAAGATCGTCCGCCGAGTTTGCCATCGGTCCAGCGACGGGGGTTATTCCGGGTAAATGGACCTTCGGAAACGGGTAGAGTGTTTGGCCCCCGAAAGGAACGCGATCGGCAGTGGGTTTGAATCCATAGATCCCGCAGCATAAGGACGGAATCCTGATGGAGCCGGCAATGTCTGTACCAACACCCAACACCGACCCTCGAAATGCGACAAGGGCTCCTTCACCACCAGAAGAGCCCCCGGCAGTTAGAGTCGTCTTGTGAGGGTTGAGAGTTCTCCCAAAGATGTTATTCTCCGAGTCTGCAGTCTGGGCGCCAGAGTCATCAGCACGCTACTTACAACGTTTAGAGAAATCTAGACCTGAGGAATCACATACCATCATTGTCTGTGGAATGCTCGTTTTGCAGAACAACACGGCGCCTGCATCCAACAGGAGGTCCACCAGAGCCGAGTTGGTGCATGGCGGAGGTCATTTGAGAAATTCGACATAACCCACTGTAGCATAATGACCATTGATGATGAACGAATCCTTTTCTTTGTCAGCTGTCTAATTCCTCTACATGGTTCTCGGGCAGCATCAATCCCTTAGGCTGATTGGGAGACCATGTAGAGGGCCGATGGGCTTGCCCGTATATTTAAGGTGTTCGTCCAGCTTCTTGGCTCTTTCTATACCCTCTATGGAGAGAATCTCTGTCAAGCAATTTGTCCATACCCAGTTAGTTGTTGTTGTTGTATTTAACGCCATGGCTTAGGGTTAGGGTTAGGGTTAGGGTTAGGGTTAGGGTTAGGGTTAGGGTTAGGGTTAGGGTTAGGGTTAGGGTTAGGGTTAGGGTTAGGGTTAGGGTTAGGGTTAGGGTTAGGGTTAGGGTTAGGGTTAGGGT